>JASGAT010395306.1:0-34363 GCA_030220025.1 Chelon auratus | reverse complement strand
ATTTTCCACTTTGCCTCTTTTTCATCCACTACACTAGAAATAGTCCATACATCCCCAGTCATCCAGTGTGATTACTTTGGCAAGGTGAGGTGAGGTTATACAGTACACAAAGTTAAGGACAGTCTGTAAAAAAAGGAGCAGGGATCAGATCCGTCCAGCTACAAGACCTTATATAAATGAATAATCCTCTAAAAGAACTGTCTTGAAGATGATTTTTATCAACGAATAACTATATTTAATGTCCATCTAATGAATAATTGACAAGTCCAAATGTTATTACTTGGATTGGATCAAATTATCTAAAAGTGGACCTCTTGGGCTTTTCAGCCAACTCCATTGTTCAGTATTATGACTTTATTGCCAAGACAGTGAAAGAAAAATAGTGTGTGACTAATGTCGATATCAATTTTTCCCTTGGCACCAGTATGATCATGTTCTGATAAGGTCACTGGGGCTCGTCTTGTCACCATAGCCTTTTCTTTCTTCTTTTTTTTCCCCACCTCATAAGTTCTGTCTCTATCAGTCTCCATCACTGAAGACATTGAATACTTGTCAGAAATAATATCTGTGGCAGTTTGAGATTCCCTTAATTAGATCAGTATTGTAGATTGGAGGTAGCAGACTGTCACAGACATTGTTAAAGGCAGATATTCATGCAGAGCTCTATTCATACCTGATGAATACATCAACTAGGACAAAGAGAGGAAAGAGGTATTCAGTGGCAATCAGTCTGAAACCAATGATGCTCTAAGAATAGAAACATAATTACTATTGTTATTAGTACTTTTATTTAACCTGGTAAAGTATTGAGAAACGCCAGTATTTAACACAAATATAGCTATGGAGAGAATGGCCATAAAATAAGAATCTATATTATAAATCTATTGCATGTATTAATAGAGACCACATGAATACAAAGTTTAGTGAAGCATGAAAGTGAGAAGAAGGCTGTGCTTCCTCAGATCATCCTGTAATAAGACTCAATCAGAAGGAGCAGAGTGCTGGAAGACTTTGGAACTACAATTAACCAACTGAGGGAAGGCTGTGGTGATCAAGAAAAATGCCAACTTCAACAGAAAAATAAGCTTTTCTTTGTATTGGAAAGTGCAATGCACCAAGTGTGCACACTCCTCTCCATAATACATCAGAGCATTTCAAAGAATAGTAAACACAATTAAATGATTATTGAAGAGTCTTCACATTCTTGAATTCTTGGATGGTGTTACCTGTGGAGACATTCAGTAAACCCTGTTTCTTTGGCCTTAAATTAAACTGATTTAAATTCTCGATATGCGTCTCTGTATCACTTCAAAATGTGATCTTATCATCCATCCCTTCGACTTCAAGATGGGTCAGTGTATCAGTGGTGCTGTGATATTAAAGGCATTTGATGTAGGCAGCAGAATGTGACATTTTACTGCTGTGTTTACAGTATATATGACCAAAAACAAACTGGCTCAAGACGAGCACAGGGTGTTTGTCGTCAGTGTGCGGTGCCAAAAAAAAATAAAAAATAATCAAAGACGGCACCCTACTTTGTTCATGAAGTGAGACTGGTGCAGAGACGGCCATTTATTGCTCATTTTGCAGAATAGTGTCCATCCATCTGAAAGGGAATTAGTTATCAGGCCCACAAGGAGCCTTTATAGAGTATTGTTTCAGAGAATGGCTCACCAGAAGCTGCTTTGTGTTTGCTAAATGAGAAACATCGGAAGCAGTCAGAAGAAACTGTAAGAATCAGCTGCAGATGGAAGTTTCATCTATTGTGTATACATTATATCAAGATTTCTTTATTTAAACATTATTTCAGCGTTTCTAGTCTATGATGTTGGACGACTTTAATAACTCCATGCACACGTTGTTTGCAGGGAATCCTTCTCTTACTTCAAACATCAGTTCTCTACAATTCAAATATCAAACCTAAACACAAAAACATAAAAATTAATTGCAAGTACCTGGTCTTTGATCTTATGTATAGGACTAACTAAATAATTAAAAGTGGACTAGTTAGACTGATCACACACAGTAGTGATTACACATGTCATTTCCGGTTAAGGCTAATGGACACAGTTATAAAACAATACGAGAACATCCCAGCTTTCCTAGTTTTAATGTGTGTAATGCAGCATAGCTCCACATGTGAGGAAACTGGCTGACTTAGTATGAAACAATTTTGCGAGACTTCATAAAGATGAGACAGAGTAGAGCAGCATTAGGCTGCAGAGCTTTTGCCAAAACAAGGTTGCAACAGTGGTTAAAGGGAAAAGGAGGAGCAATACTACTTGTATACTACTTCAGTGCTTCTTGTCCAGGATCATTACCCCCTTACCTAGACAAATGTAGTGGTGACTGCACAGTGCTGACCGTGAACAATGGAGGTAGTAGTGTGTTGATATGGTGCTGCATGAGTGAAACTGTAGAGGAGATGACGTTTAGAGGTGCTATACCTATTTTCAATACAACCTCTTTAACCTGTTTTAATTATCCATAGTACACTTTGACTTAATAATACCATTACTGAACAATCATGTTTGTGATATTGCACAGGGCTGGCTGAATTCCAGGCTACAGGGGCGTATTTACATTTGTTGTATAATACAAATTCTTGTCTCATTTGCATAAACAAACTCTGTTACTATAATGTCTCTGTAAGATGCGAGGCCCTGCCTGAGATACACAACTTAACCAGAGGACAGAACAGTTAAATATGCTCAAATATGAAAAATCAAAGCACTTGATCTGTCTCCTGACTAAATTGTTATCATATTACCAGGTACCCAGTACTTGTGCCCGATATTATTATTATTATTTTGTATTATTAATAACATTATTAGCTGTAGTTGTAGTTCAGATGGAGAAGGACCATAGACTGTATGAGCAGGACGTTACCCAAATTTCGCGCATGCGCAGCAGCTATATTTTCTAGCCTGTTAGGCTACCAGCCAGCTAGACAAATGCAAGCTAGCACATATAAATTAGACAAAGAAACCTTGTGAAGAGACTGAATGAAAAAGAGTTCAAAGTAACGGACGGTGAGAGGACCAAGTTTAACACAAAGCTATATGCTTTATTCGATAGATATGGGAGTATGAAATTGAAAGGTACGCCGCCAGCACGTCTTTTTAAACTTTTTTTGTGAGCAGTCAGTGCAGAGATTAGCCTTGGCTAGCTGCTAGTTAGCCGATGTTGTTTTCCCACCAGCAGATTGTACCGAAACGTGAGGGTTTACATTAGCTTGGTTCGTTAGCATCCTGTCACCGGGATCAGTGAAGGGCCTTTGTTTTACACCGGGTAATGCGGGGGCTAAACGGAACGTTACCGATTTAACTCGGGGTATCCTCTGCTCGTTTGTGTTAAAACGGAGGAGTAACGTAACTAATGTAAGTGTGCTTTGAAGGATGTGGACAGATTTATTGCTAACATGTTGTGTGTTAAGCTAACCGACCAGTGTTCGCTGCATTTGCGGTTTAGAGGCTAAAGTGAACTTAACATTAATCTTGCTAGTGAGAACATTAGCTCGGGTTGGCCAAATACGCATTGCACACAAAACTGAAAGATTCGCTAAACCCGAGGGCTCTGCCTTCGAATGCCTTTGCCCAATTAACCTAGCTTAAATGTTATGGGGACGACACATCGACAGGCGATGTTGGTGATGGTCTGGATATTAATGTTGACACTTTAGCAGATGTTTCGCTAACACTGAGCTGTTGCTTTATAGTGATTTCGATTTTTCTAACTTATGGGCAGTCGCATCCGCTTACATCTCGAATAGCATAGATGCTAAGGTAAGCTGTCGGCGCTCAATATAAACAGGATAATTAAACTTTCAGCTAACGTAAGCCAGCTAGTTGGATGCTTAGCCGCATAGCATCATCTCTGTTGTATTACAGGCGAGTTAGCTTAACTCAGGCTAATGTGTTAGCCAAACAAAGTTGCAGGTGAATCTTGAGTTAGCTAATTTAACTGACTGCCTTATGGGCCGAGCAAGCAACCACGTAGGTTGTTGTACGATAAAGTACTAAGTTTCATTTAATATTTTACACAGTTAAAATTTGAACTACCAATGTGGGCCAGTCTGTTATTTTAACGTTCACTGATGCACTTAGCTGTTAATAAGATTGTATTGTTGACGCATTAAAAAGCTCTAATATTTAGTGGTGTAACTTTATTTACAGTAAGTAACATTTGGCAGATATGACACTCTTGGTTTATTCTTAGTGTTGTGGTTTTATTTCAAGAAGCTTCAGTGACACATTCATTTTTACACTTACTGATCTGGTGTGTTTTCAAGGCCTAACATCAATGTTTGTCTTTTTCCAGAGTGTAACATGAAGATGGGGCCATGAAGGATCCTGTGATAACATAGAAAAACTCCATCTTTGTTCAGTTCAGCAGTTCAAGAGGTGATGAGAACGTTTTGAATTCTTTACTCATGCTGCATGATTGAGATTTCACATATAAGCTGAAGGTGTTTCAGTTGCAGCTGTACGAAACTGCTGTTGAGCCTGCAAGTCACTGCATGTAAATGTGTGTTCTCTCGACCCAAGGTCTGTTTGTTGAAGTTAAGAACAAGACTTTGCGTGAGTTTCATGTTTGAAACGAGGAGAGATGTCAGTTGTGCTCTTCAAGTCCTTGCTTGCACAGTCGTACATTGTCTCACAATGTAAATATTTTTGGCCTTAAACAGAATTTTGGGGGAATGTCAGTGTGTAAATGATGGAAAATGTAGACAAGTGGACCATAGGATACACCCATATAAACACCCCAGGTATATTACACATGTGTACAGCTAAGTTTTACTTAGAAATGCATGGATTTCCATGACCGGAAACTCACACAAAAAAAGAAAATTAACATAAGAGAGCTAAGACAGAGATAAGAGATAAGAGAGCTTGTTGCCGAACATCAGTTTCATCAGTGTCACTGTTTTCATACATTGCCGTTGAAACACTTTTTTATTTGTTTTTTTGGTGATTCTTGCAGCAAGGAGTTTGAGTACAACAAATGATTTTTTTTTTTTTATGTTTTCTTTTCTAGTTATCAAGAAATATTCAGACATCATGGGCCAAGTTCAGACCTTTTAAGAATAAATGGAAATGGCTTATTCCAGGGTATCTTTATAGGAGGGATGACACAGCTTTGGAGGATTTTGATTTAAATTTCAGAAAAATACATGAAATGTCCTGACACTCCAAAAGCGGATGTGTCCCCTTAATGTCACATTAGAAGAGAATGTAAAAGAGTGTGATTCAGTGAACTGCGCTGAACATGTACCTGTGTGAACATGCCAGATTTTGTGTTGGCTTTGGTGTCATGATGCTTGCGGTGTTTAAATGAAAAGTGACTGGCTTGTTTGCAAAGATGTCTTTTATCACAAAAATCATGTTGTATTTGCCTTTTCCAACAATATTTGCAGGGAGTTGATGTCCAGGAGTTGCTAAATAGTGTAGTAACTACCCAATTTGCCTTGGCAGTTACTCTACAGTGTGGCGTGAGAAGTTTTTTTTTCATTGTGTCTCTTGCTTTGCTTGTTTACAAAATGAATCATGACAGTAGTGAAGTTGTAACGAAATCTTTGCATGTCTGGCATGTTGCTACTTGTGGTTAGCAGGTTGCCCTGTGTGCTACACTGCATGTTCCTGAATCTGGTTATCTTTTCTTGACACCATTCTCTAGTTCATTTTTGGTGATCTTTCATAAGTGGTGCCAGACTAGTGTGGTGAGATGGCAAGATGTCTGTGTCTTTCAGGGCCAGACCTAAACACGTGTTGTCCAACCACATCTGAATTCAAAGACTGTATGTTTATTGTTGTGAAAAAGTGGAGAGAGAGAGAGAAATGCACAGTTTGTTTTGTTTGTCCTGGGAAAACGATGATAGTGTTGCATTGGATTGTGTGAACGTACAGACCCAAAAATGAAAAAAACAATTGGAAAGCGCAATGCCTCCCTCCTTCTCTGCATAGCTTGCCCATCACGACAACACAAAATTTACACTTCTCTGTTTTCTGCTGGTGGAAATGAATGGTTTGGGAGGGCTTTCCCACACTGTCCATTCAAAGTGGTTTTCAGACAGAAAATAAATCCTACTTGAGACTGAGCAGTTCTAAAAGCGATGAAATTAACCAACATTGTTTTTGCTTTTGAGAAAATGGAATCTGGCCACTCATACCCATTGTTGGCTATTGGTACCTGTTTGATAACTGTGGCTGCCCACACACCTTTGATGGATTGTCCTGTTATTTATTTAGATTTTTTAGCTTGTTTCTCATTTATTTCTCCTGATAATAATCACATTCGCAATAAATCAGGTTGAGAATAGATTTGCTTTTGGGACAGGCAGTTAAATGGCCTCATAACCACCGATTGTACAATGACTAAAGCTGCTTTGGTAGTTCATTTTGTAGTTAAGCACTTTGGTCATTGTGTAATTGAAGCAGCAGCGTTCTTGATGATGCCCACAAAATGCATTCTGGGATACGTGGCTGTACCATGTCCACACAAGTTACCTCTCACTGTGTTCTTGATAAAACGGGCGGGGCAAGAACACATTTGGGCATTTAAGCTGTAATTGGTCACATGTGCACTTTGAATCAGAACAGTACTTGGGCAGAAACTGATGACGTTTCACAAGAATACAAGTACAGACAAAAACGCATACTGATGAATGCCTCTTGTTTCCCTTAATCCCTGTAATTATTATATTCCAAAACTTGGTGTCATGTATTACAAGACCTCACGTTGTAGTGCAGTATTACTCATAATCAGAATGATTCAGATTAATTTCAGTTCAGATTGCTTGGTGTATTCTGAACAGTAGGTCACAGCGTTGTTTAGAAGCAATGATATTTGTTGTGTGAATGTGTGAAAATAAATGTATTTTTTGTTTTCTTGGACTCGTCAGAGCTCTCAGGACGCGAGTGAGTGGTACAACAAAACCAGTGATGTCACGGGTTCCCACCCCTCCTCCTCCTGGGGAGATGTCAAGTGGACCTGTGGCAGAAAGCTGGTGTTACACACAGGTATGGGCATAAATCATAGTACTACATTATATTCAACATATGAGGGTAATAGAACTGATCTTGTTTGAGATACTAAATACATTTAGATTTAGATTTTAGAAATGTTGTTTGGTATATTAGTTTCATATAATATAACACTGCTGGGGAGAGAACATGAACACTCATTTTTATGTCAGTAAACCTTTTCATAGCAGAGCGTTTGACACATCATGTTGAAAAAATCTTCATTTTATCCAGGTGTACCAATAAGCCTGCATGCACAACATCAGGGGCCTGAAAAGGAAGCAACTAGATTGAATTTTGCAATCATTACATTTATTATTTACTGCTGCAATCTTACTGTGGTAATTTAGAATTACGGTAATTTGTCAAGCCTGCTATACTGTTTAAACTTGTTATACTACGTGTTCTTCTGATAGTTTTGTGTGTTTCCTCTTCTATTTCCAAGGTCAAAGTTGTGAAGTTTTCCTACATGTGGACCATAAACAACTTTAGTTTTTGCAGAGAAGAAATGGGAGAGGTGTTGAAGAGCTCAACTTTCTCTTCTGGCCCTAATGACAAAATGAAATGGTTAGTCCTCAAGTTAAACTTCTTAGTACTTTTCATTTATTAGCACTACATCTGTGGTCATGAATATAATTGATAACTTGCAAGACAAAAATAAGACTTTCAGAGCTTTTTCAATTAGTTTGTAATATCTGATTTTGCTACATCCAGTTTCTTTCCAACTTTCCCAAGCGCAGACATGAATGTCACTGACAAGTCTTCATATTTAGTTTTAGTGTGGGAACCCTGCATACACGATAATTACACACAGCCTAAAGGAGCTTGCGCGGTCATGGTGTTGTGTTTTGGCAAAGATGATAAAAGCAGTACCGTTTGTGTGATTATTGATGTGCACTGTTATCTGTTTACTTTCCCAGGTGTCTGCGAGTCAATCCAAAGGGACTTGATGATGAAAGCAAAGATTATCTGTCGTTGTATTTACTTCTTGTTAGCTGTCCAAAAAGTGAAGTCAGGGCAAAGTTCAAGTTTTCTTTATTGAACGCTAAACGAGAGGAGACAAAAGCAATGGGTGAGTGAAAGTGCATTGTGTCAAATTATTTTTGTTGTTATTTTTAAGACAAGATTCTGAAACAATACTTTATTTTCCTCCTTACAGAAAGCCAAAGAGCATATAGATTTGTCCAAGGCAAAGACTGGGGCTTCAAAAAATTTATAAGAAGAGATTTCCTCCTCGATGAAGCCAATGGACTCTTGCCAGATGACAAGCTCACTTTGTTCTGTGAGGTAAGAGGTATATTATTGCTTACCTAATATTCTTCAGATGAACAGGGGATGCAATATTCTTGTTTGTGAATGATTTAAATGAACCAGAATTGCAGATACCACAGAGCTACAGTTTCCTCAGTTGTTTATAATGCCAGGTTTATTGATTGACACTTGGGTGTTTCTTCTCGCTGACTTTTGCCAAATATATATCATATTTTCCTGTCACTGTGCCAAATTACTGAGCGGTTGTGTCGAATGTCACATTACAGATTGTTCAAGCCACAGTGTAACCTTTAGTTGAGTCTCTTAATCCTTGTCATGAATAGTTTACATCTGAGTGTAAGCTGAAGTGTCACATATCGTTGGGTTTTGCTTCAGATGACAGAACTTTTAGGAAGAGAAATACTTTCCCCATCTTGTATCATTTGCGCTTGTTTTTCAAATTAATTGAATTGAGGTTGTCAGGAAGAATAAATGTCTGTTAAAATGTTCCTTCAAGGGACAAGTTAAATGAGGTGTCAATGAGTTTTGATGTAGATGCAATTGGCTGACTACTGGCAGGATTGGAGTGTCAGCCAGCAGTTCCAGAAAGATTCACAATTTCAGGGAAATTGCCACTATGATAAACAAATTACATCCAATCAAAGCCAAAGTGCCTTTTCTCATCAATTAGGTATGTTAGCAAATTTAATAAATTTGGATTTCAATTGGTGCTTTTCTCAAAAAAGAGTCTCACTGTTGGTTATCTAGTCTGGAAAATATGCTTTAATAGGAGCAGTTTACATATAAATTAAATAGTGCTGCTGGCTGGATTTGTTAGCATGTTTCAGCTTGATATGACTCATTCAGTTTGTTGTTCTCTCCACAATTCCTGTGCAGGTGAGCGTTGTCCAGGACTCTGTGAATATTTCAGGCCAGTCCAATATGAACATGCTGAAGGTACCGGAGTGTCAGCTGTCTGATGACCTGGGGAACCTGTGGGAGTGTTCACGCTTCACAGACTGCAGCCTCTATGTGGGAGGCCAGGAGTTCAAAGCCCACAAATCCATCCTTGCAGGTAAGATATCCCCGGACCCTAGAACTTTAACAAGCCACAGCCAGGAGGGAAGCTGTAGGAAGACACATCTATGCCTCTTCTTAATGGCCTCTTGTGGAGAGCCATAAGCACCTCGAAAGGCTGTGGAGGGTCTATGTTCCTGGTTTGATTTGTAGCGGCCTACTTCTGCAGTGGGTGCTAATCCACCTCACTACCCCTGCTTGGCCCGGCTTGACCCAGATGACTGTAGGATCCAGGAGATTGAGTGTCTGGCTCTCTTCTCCAGCTCATCTCCACTGGACATGGTGGCAGCTGCAGTGGCAGTTGTATGAATTTGGCTGCATTATAGGACAGTAATGGATGTTTTGTTGTGTTTATGCAAAACTCAGTAAGTGCGTCAGTCAATTTATCATTG
Organism: Chelon auratus; assembly: GCA_030220025.1. Classification (NCBI taxonomy): domain Eukaryota; kingdom Metazoa; phylum Chordata; class Actinopteri; order Mugiliformes; family Mugilidae; genus Chelon; species Chelon auratus. Next base: position 24,621 of record JASGAT010395306.1, on the reverse strand, counting down.
TATAATGTTGATTATCTAGCAGTCTCGTTTGTAAAGCTTAAATATATGTATTTATTTCTTTTCTTGACAGCGAGGTCACCAGTCTTTAATGCCATGTTTGAACATGAAATGGAGGAGAGTAAAAAGGTAAGAATAACGGGTTATAGTTGCCTATTGTCGTGGGCCATGCTATTATTTCCTCAGCACTGTGACAACACATTTTGAAAGGTCATCCTAGCACAATGGCAATGAAAACCATCACTGTCCTCCATCCATGCTTTTGTTGTAATGCGACCTCATCTTATTTGCAGAACCGTGTTGACATCAGTGATGTGGATCCAGATGTTTTTAAGGAGATGATGGGCTTCATCTACACGGGCAAGGCCCCAAACTTAGAGAAGATGGCAGACAACTTGCTGGCAGCTGCAGATAAAGTAAGTAACTACAGAGTCATCATTTACCTTTAGCTCCTTTTTATAAAAAGCAGTCTCAATCAATCACATATTTTCATAGTAGTACAATTAATGCAAATTACGATTTCTAAAATCTGTTTCGTATAAGATATTTATCCAGTTTGTATTATTCTTATGAACATGGGAGTGGACAAATGCCCTTGCTTTATTATTATTGCCAGTCTAAAACAATGACTAATATTGTTCAGAATATTCTCCAGAGTAAGCCAGCCACCCATTTTGCAATTGCTGTTGAAAGTTTATTTCTTGTAGAGTTGTCCAGGCGTTTCTGTTGTAATTTATCCAGCGTGGTCTGCCTTGGGCAAGAGGGAGGAAGGTTTTCTGCTCGCAGATGTGTGTTTGACCAGCAAGCTTTTAAGTTGAACTTAAAGAGACATTTCTGTGTCCATTTCTGCTCGCTCGTTTCTGCTTACTTTCTTGTTCGGCATTTTTGACGCTACAGTGTGTATTACTGCCCACCGCAGGGTAAAATTATTTACTAGAACTGCATTTTCGATTCTGCATGCTTTCCACAGCGATACTAGCCTGGAAGCTAGCCCAACAGCGAAGTAGTCGTACATGTCATCTGAGCACTGTGCAGCTGAATTTGTTTACAACAAAATGGCTCTGATTGGTTGTGGTACTATCCAATTACGTGCTGAGATATTTGACTGGTTGAAGCATGCCCCATAATGAAAGCCAAATGGCGTGTTACTCTGCTCATATTCTGAGAAGAAATGAGTCTGGCTACATCAGGCTTACTGCTGCTGATCGTGATTTCCCAAACTACAGTCGATACAGGGTCATTACAGAACGCGCATGCATTAATCACGTCAAATAAATGAGTACCGATAAATGAAAGCTGATCACTGACGGTTGTACACCGTTTTACCCCAGCTGATAAATTAGATCAAGTGTTATTTACCATTATTTACATATGGCCTTTGTGTTTTTGATTTATTACCAAAAGGGATTGCATAATTAAGCAAATAATATTGTTAATTTAACAACTGAATCAGTGACTAGGTGCACTAGGTTCACCATTGACAGTAATGCACCTTGCTTGAGTGTGAGGAGCCTCTAACTGCTCAGTGAATGGAGAGACATGGCTGTATGTAAGTCAATGAGGCTTAAGAGCTAATGTGGCCTGTTCTGTAATTAAGCAGCTGTTAGCCTGCATCTAATGTGCGACATAATTTCTGTATTGATAGTCCACATTTGGGAGTTTATTTTAGTCTCCCCATTCTCGTCTCATTTTTAGAACATGCTCATACATCTACATACTTAACATATATATATATATATATAAATACACACATTAATACAGCTCTTAAAACTAAACAGGGCTATAGCTATAGCTTCTTTTAATCTCCCATACTATTTGAATTTTCACCAGTTCACTACAGATATTCGCTCTTTTAAAGTGCACTATGAAATTTGATAATTGATTCTGTGCAGGAGTTTTAACTGAATAGCAGTAGTCTTTTGATGCACTACCTTAAGTCTTCTTCCAAAATAAACCTAATCATCGCCTTTACCATGTGGTAGAATTGTGTGACATTTTGAGCACTGGCCACTTTCTCTTCATTCCTAGTGGAAATAAAATCATTGCAGATTTCAGTAACCGATTGCACATATAGCTTTGATGTGCGCGTGGAATCGTCAAAACAAAATCTCAAACCACGAGCATTTGCTTTACCCCCAGACTCTAACCGCTGCTTTCTGTGTCACCCTCACCCCAGTACGCTCTGGAGCGTTTAAAGGTCATGTGTGAAGAGGCCTTGTGCAACAGCCTTTCAGTGGAGAATGTGGCCGACACCCTCATCCTGGCTGACTTGCACAGTGCCGAGCAGCTCAAAGCACAAGCCATAGATTTTATCAACAGGCAAGTATCGCATGAGAAAAAAAAAAAAACCTCCAGTGATAAATTCCTGCTGCCATTTCTGTTTACCAGCCCTGAATGCTTACCTTTTTATCTCCTTGCCATAGGTGCAGTGTCCTGAGACAGCTGGGCTGTAAAGATGGAAAGAACTGGAATAGCAAGTATGTAATTAGCTGATATATGTGACACAAGATTAATAACACACTCTTATCTCTTCCCCCAACCAGATGCATTAGAATTCATTGTTTTAGCCCAGGCAGACGGAGTGCTATTTGCCTTTTCAGTTTGAAGCTCCGTATCTTTGTATCCAAGTTATTAATAGACTCGTACCTGGATAAACCTTGGAAATGGAATGTTTGTAGAGATTTAAAAGATGGGCGGTGGTCACTATGGGAAGTTCCTTCTTTAGATGATATAGTGCAGCGTTACAGGACACCTTGAACTGTTATTTCTCTTATATTCCGATATGAATTCCAGTTTATGCATGTGTACAGAAAGCACTAATGGCCCTTTTCCAAGTTTGCCATGCAACTCGATAATCAAACTCCCCTTATTTGCTTTGTCATTACAATCTCATTTATGTTTATTGATTTTTAATGTGCAGATTATCATGTCTAACTGTTAACTCCATTCTGCCTGTGCTTACAGTCATGCTACAGACATAATGGAGACTGCAGGCTGGAAGTCAATGATCCAGTCCCATCCTCACTTGGTAGCCGAAGCCTTTCGTGCCCTGGCTTCAGCACAGTGCCCTCCCTTTGGTCTTCCCAGGAAGCGTCTAAAACAGTCCTGACTGCCCGACTCTGCCCCAGGACTTTACTGGAGGTGTGAAGCATGGGTTTACAAAGGAAGGACTAGTGAGGGTACCACTCTTTATTTCCACCAAAACTGAACACACTTGAATAAAGAAGAGTGGCGCTTTCTGGCCAGGGCTGTGGGGAGGCTGGCACGTGGAAGACTGACATCAACGGATTGGGGAAAAAATTGGTTCAATCGTTGTTGCTTGCTTGCTTTGCTGCCCCAACTGAATTCTGTTCAGCCCGGGTAGCAAGTCAAGCTGTCTGCTACAGTTTTTTTTTTTTTCCTGTAATTTTCAAAAATGGCCTTAATATATCTGCCATTGCTCTGGAGCTGCTCTAGAGTACTTTGTCTATTTTACTCTGTGCCTGCCTTGTCACAAAGACCAGGCCTCCTCCAGGTTGCACTAGTTCCCATGAATAGTCATTTTGATATGGAGTTCTGTAGGAACGTAACAAAGGTTTAACTAAATGGGAAATATTATATATTTGTAATGTTTAGCCCGTTTTGTGACTAGACATTAAAACGCATGAACACTTTCAGTGCAAGGTCAGTTCTTTACACTTTTTAAAAGATGCGTATGCCCCATATTGATGGCACCATTTCTATGTAAATGACAGTTGTACCATCTTCAGGAGACCAATGTACAAGAAAGTCCGTTCTAATTGCATATTTGTGGGGGGAAAAAAATGAATCTGCCCTTATGAAGACCCAGTGTCAGTCCTTGTAAAACATGTAAGACAGAAAAAGTGTCTGTACTTTGGCCCTAATATATTAAAACATCGGAAGTATATGGAAGTATTTACTCCGTCTCCCATTTGAACGACATATTCCAGATCATACGTCTGTGGACTGTTAGATTCAATTTTGAGAATTTGTTTCTTTAGTATTGCCAACTTGCAAATATTATATATTCTCAATATATTGTGATTAACTAAAAGTGGAGAGACTAATGCATGGTCATGTTATTGTCAAAAGAAAGTGTCCAAGTACCAATTTTGTTAACAACTTATTTTCTGCAATTATCTGATATTTGTGCAGAATTAAATGAATTGAGTATGTGCAAAAACTTCCTCTAACACGCTTGGATATCTGTAGGATGCTGAGCATCACTGGCAATGTTGTTCTGTGTTTGAATGGGGGGGTTGTCATGTTTATTCAGTTTTGTATGTAGTGTGGCGTGACAGACACTTCAGAGGATTTTGTAAATTAAGAGTAGCATCATTCTCACGTGATATTACTCATTGTTCAGCGTTGATGTTGAGATGTTGAAACTTTGGAAGCAAAAAAAGATGAAGTTGTTGTTTGCAAGAATGCCTACATTAACCCATTAAAACATTTTCCAGCAATTCCGAGTGGCCCAGGTTCATTTCTTTACTTTGAACTGAAGATTGTTTAGCTCCGTGTGACAAGAGATTTCAATTTTAAGGAATGGAGATTATTAGCCACACTGTTTATTTTAATGGTTGTTAATGGATGGGGATGTCAGGCGGAGGTGATTATTTTAAAAAAATAAATAAATAAAAACTGGAAAACAACACTGCTGTGATAATCAAAAGAAAATGTGCTTAAGCTGCATTAGCATAGGACCATGTTAAACGGTGAACCTTTTCACAACACATGAAAGGCTTCATTCCCGTGTTTTATGTGCGAACGCTCTGCACAGGCTCTAATTAAAGGGAATGTGAGGCTGCTCTTTCCTGCTGGAAGAGATGTCTTCATCAGCGGCTTGCTGATCCTCGTCCGCCCCTCTCAGCACAGATCCTAGGAAGAGACCTGATACCATCTCTGCTTTAGGACGCCTCTCCAACCTTTTATCTTCCCCCCTCTGCTCACTGTAATGCTTGAAAGGGAAGATTCCTGCAGTGGCATTGACAAAACTGAAAATTCCTTCTGTCATTTAGATAGTGGGAAATAAGCAGCGGATGATGACACAGAAAAAGCAACAAAACCTGACATTTACTACTGATGATAAGCTAAATTAGCTCTGCTACCCTGGAATTAATGTCACTTGACATCTTTGTGTTATCTGAACATGTGATACTTTAACATTTCCTCAAAAGGAAAATGTAAATTTGAATGATATGTGTTACTTGTCAGATCATGGTATGATGCGGTTAGTTGACAGACAAAATATATTATTTAGTTGTCTAATTACTAATTCTGGTTCAGCAGTAAACCAAGAAAGGTGAGAAGTATGTAAACATTGCTCTTAGTTTTCCAAGGGTCTGGACGTGTGCAGCAGGATAGCCCGGCGTGACTTGAGGCCTTTAAGGAATAGGTGCCTCACCCTGATCAGATAAGAGTAATGGAAGCGAATGAAAAGACCCCTGTCCCTGATGGCCACGGCAAAATGGATGTGCTCCCTGAGGTGCACCTCTGGTATCATCCACGCCTGTGGACACAGATTTATTGCCCATTAAAAAGCTACACTGAAATGTACCTCTTAAAATGGTGTGTTTATCCTGTCGAGTCCTTTCAAGAATGAAATGAGACAACTGTGAGCACCAACAGACTGGAGCTGACCCAGTATGACAATATGCTGCGAGTCAAGTTCAAATGAGGTTTAATGCCATAAAAACCTAAATTAATCTTTACAATTACATTTTAACAAAATGAGCTTCCTCTGAAATCAAATATTCCAAAATGAACAATTGTAATTACACTATACACACAGAAGTGCTCTTATTCCTATTTTACAGGGGAAACTGTTCAAACAAGATTAAGCAAGCAGGAAATCAAAATAGGTACAATCTGCAATTACAAAAAAATGGAAAGCAATCTATAATTCTCAGCAATAAGTGTGACATTTATCTACATATTTCTTAGCAAACACCAAAAATAAGGAACAGTATAGTTAGTGATATATTTCTCCGGAAAAATGAGAATAAACTGACATCATTTACTCTGAAGCCATAATTAAACACGGTTAGTTTTAAAGTTACACATTAGTACACAGCATATGCACAAAGGAGTAGAACTAAAACATCAACATAGATCAACTCTGATTTAGGTCCTTATCATACACCTCACCTCATGTTCACAAGGTGACAAGATCATTTACAGCTGATGGGGGGAGAACATGGGATACAACAAATAAAATAACATAGATGGAAATAAATGCCATGCCATCATGTGGCACGTGCCCTAGCCTAAAAACCCTGGACATGTGCAAACAACACGACCTATGGCATTCAACGTGTAGATGGTTTTCAACAAAACCTTTTGAAGACAGTTTTAGGGATTGCCAAGTCAAAGCACATTACACCATGTACTATGAGACTGGATGTTATCCACTTTTACACAAAAGTCAGCCAACTTAAGCCTGCTGTACAATTGGGAAATGTCTGATATTTCAAATGTAGTCCCAGTTCTCATTAAAATTGCAGACGGATTCTGTACTTTTGCCTCTCTCTTTTTTTTTTCTTTCGGTTTCTCCACTCTTGCTAAATGAAATTTCCCAGGCTAATTAAAGCCTATTAAAGACAGGTAATGTCAGGGCTGGTGGCAGGACCATGACAAAGTGCTGATAATTGTCTGCCAGACTCACTAAATCCACCTGTCCTGCAATTATTGCTTCCCCCTCCCCGCCTCTCCCGACACATTAATCCACTGCGGGGCTCGCTTGGCAGCCTGATGCCTCAAAGTGCATCCTGCAAACACAGATGTTGGATTTCAGGCTAGTTTAGCATACACATGCCTTATAATGATTGCAGCAGAAAACCAACACATTTTAAGGAGCAAACAAGGCAGCGGCCGCGTTACGCATGGACGAACACCTACATACAAATGTGTAATAATTCACGATCATGCTCTTTCTTTTTGCATTAGATTTGTTGAATCAATTCATTTTGTCATGGGCTCTTTGAATCGGGTTCAATCAATCAATTCACTTTATTCCAGTGCCTACAAGAGATAAAAGATTGGTTGTGGAAGCATATAAATTATTCAGAGCTTTGTGAAAAATACCCATTAATCAAACTAATCAGAATAGACACTGTCCTGTCTCGTGTTCTGTTAACAGGTACAAATGGATGTTACAGGCTCCAGTTTGAAAGGCAATGAACGAATCATTGTAACTAATCAGTCAAAATGTAGCAATGGTCCAATATGGATTTTTTAAATGTTATTTTATGCTCTGCTGAATTACCGTTCGAATGTTAGCGTATTGTAATTACTACCATGATTCATATTTGTCTTACTTCATCCAATGACTGTTCAAATAAGGTGAGGATATAGTCTGATAATGTTAGCATCAGGCAGAAGCCAGTGCCGCACCTCCAACTGGGGAGGCTCCTTGCCTGTGGTCTAGCCAAGAAGAAAACATCTGGACAACATTCTAATTATACCGGTGGAGAACATGTGCTGTTGTGATGGGGGAGGGGGGATCCACCCAGGGTTTATAACTACCTTTGAATCCCAAGTCAACCCCTAAAACCACGTCCCTGGACACCTAACTATATGAAGTGTTAAACCTGTATACTTGTGCAGTATATACAAGTTTTGCCCTCCAGTGTGTCCCTTTGTTAGTTGCGCCCCCTGCAACATGTCTCAGGTATTTAGGTATTTCGGGGACAAGGAGTTTAAAGCTTGACATTTACATTATTTAAGATAAAACAAAAGGCCGATGCACACAAACAGCAGCTAGGTCATCCTGTGGAGGAGTAAGGTGTGTCACTGTGGTAGTTGTAGTCGGGGCAAACCTTCTGCACCAGTTTATAGTCTACACTGTAAAAGGCTATATAGATGCATATGACTTTGAAGGGCTTTGAGCACAGCCATGACACGTGGCTCTGCGTCTGCTCTTGATAGCACACCTTGGATGGGTCAAAGTTGCACAGGGCAGTCTTCTTGTTGCGGTCCGTCTTCTCGTACTCAATGCGACAGTTGAACGACTTGGTGTCTTTGGTCTCCAGCGTCGACTGCTGGGCGATTTCAAACTCCACCACCTTGGAAGGCGGCACCAGGCTGACCGACACGTTCCCCAGGCCCGTGGAGTTGTGGCGGAAGTAAACGCTAAAAGTGCCATTCCCGTGGTCCACGATCTTCCCCGTGATGAGCAGGTTGAGTTTGACTGTCTTGATGTTGGAGTGGAAGTCCCCCCACCCGAACATCTTTTTGAACTTGCCAGTCTTGACGATGGGCCTGCGTTTAGTTCTGGCCTGTGCACCCTGAACATCTGTCTGGTTAGATAACCAGTCCCAAAAGTCCTCCATGTTCTGTAAATATGTCATTTCCCTTATGTTGCTCTTGAACTCGGGGGAGCCCCTGGCAAACAAACGCAGGGGGTTGAGGACCCGTGGGCTGGCCCCCGTGGGAGACATCTTCTGCTCATTATCACTGTCCCTCCACTCGATGAGTTCCGTAGCGCCTCCATGCACTTTCCTGCACGTGACCTTTATAAAAAACAAAGCACACGCAGACAGAAAAACAATATTAAGAGACAAACATCTTTTTGTTTTGCAGAAATGCATTGCTAATTAATTTGACAAAATAATTAATAACTTACCCATCCCCAAATATTTAAAAAATGAGGTTTGGTGCTTGTGTTTGATGCTTTTGATGTTTGTTAAAATGTAATTGTAATAAAAATGTAATCAAACCTCATTTTAAATTTGTTCATAAAAAATAAAAAAAATCGATGTACACACTCTGAGCACTGATACCTTTCCCAGACAATAGTTCTAGAAGAAACGCCATTAAATACAACAAATCACAACCCTGTCTACACTGACTGACAACTTGTTTCTTGTGATTGCTCTGAAAAACAGCCACAGCAGCAGCTCAGCGCTAAAAGGATAGCACTAGGAACAGTACTTCAGTGCTAAAAAATAAATAAATAAATAAAACAATGTACGAGCAAGAAGTAACCACGGATCACACAAGTAAAGATTTAGTTTTGGAAACCCAGAACCACAGCAAAGGTACCCTTGGGATAAATTTTGTTTGGTACAGACGTCGCACTTCAATCAAACTGATGAGGGAGTGCTCTGTCCTTGGAAATATAACATTTTAAGGAAAATACAAAAAGTTCAGGAGCCACTAGATTCCTTGGCACAATAAAATGTGTACAACCAATCAAGTTGCTTTAAGTACTTGCAGAATAAGTAGCCTAAACAAAAGAAGCCCACATTTTCCTCCTGAAGAGCAAGGATTCTAAACTTTGTAGCAATATTATGTATTCATCTTCAACTGTCCATACTGATGAAGCTAAGCTAATAGGCTGCTGGCGTCAACGTCTGAGGGGACAACTCCAGCAAAGTTGGCAAGCAAAGCCACATATGTTTGAGCCCATGAGAATAAACTGAATTCAAAAGTAGCATATCCACAAAAATGCAGGATAAGCATTTTATTTTTTCCAGGAACTTTAAAATACTACTAAGAATACCTTCAAATCCACTCATTTGTTAATGCTAGACCAGCTACTGGTGACGAGGTGGTGAGATGTTACCATACTGTGTGGAAACACCCAAACATTGAATTTGATTTTCATGGGCACCTTGCATTATTGGGCCCAACCAAGCCCACCAGCACCAAGCTCTGGCTCCTGACTTCCTACACGGAACGTGTTGGAACTCAATGGCATCTTCTTCAGCATCGAAGCCTTACCGACTAACACAATTCTTAGATTTTGTTTTCAAATACTAACTCACTCCGACTAAACCCATGTAGAATGTAGACATTTCCTCTCTGGCTGTAAACAACAGTAAGGGCTATTGGCGTCTCAAAACTGAGAGTGGGGTTGTGTGCAATTTACACGTGGCACAGCAGTGGCAACATCATTAATTACATTTTTAATTTTGACAGGATTATTTTGGGATTACTTGGTGATTACATGTACATTTTACATTTTACCTCAGTAACAATTGTCTGTGTATAGGACAAACCACTATATAAGCAGTACAAGCGGGACAAGCGGTTACAGAAGATGAATGAATGAATGAATGAATGAACATTAGGAATGATATTTAGAATGTTCAGCGACAGCATGCATTGACAATCTGGACAATCCAAATCCACAAAACAGTTTCTACAGCTTTCATCAGAATTATTTTCTACTGATGAAGAAGTCCCTGTGGAAACTAAGGTCGTTTATATGTTATGGATATTTTTTGTTTGGAGGCTGTGGATGATGAGAGGCTTGTGCAGTGCAGTGTGTGAATGACATTAGCTTTTTTAGACACCTGTTTCTAGACACTAGTTACATCAAAGAGAGAGAGAAGAAGAAATCGAGGATACCATTTTGGATGCACAGATGAATTCCAACCTGGTTCAAGTCTGTACAAAGCTCCTAATATTTGGAGTTCACATTACAGGACAATGAAAATCCCCTGGCTTTAATATAATCTCAGATCAGAGGTGCTGTTCTAACATACTCAGTGCATCTGAATGTTGGCTTGCACTGGTGCCCAACAATAAAACTGTGTTCAGCGGTAGTGCAGTAAAGTGCGTTAAGTATAGTGCTAATCCAGACGCAGCCATGAACTGTGATCCCTCCTTGTACCTTAAAGCCGTTTAGCTTCAGGAGCGATTCCTGGTCCACTTCAGATAAAGCTTTAATAATTCACAGCAATAAGCTTAGCTAGTTTTATTAGTAATTAGCAGTGCCGGCTTTCCCCAGGCCCGGTTGTAGGGATCACTGAGAGAAGCAGATGTTGAAAGTACAGAGCAGCGGCTGTTTGAATTCTCACCGAGATGCTGCGTGCTACTTCCAGACTAATTATAATTTTGCTGTAAGCCTAACTGAGGCACATGTGTACAAAGCTAACAAACTAGGTCTGTCTACCACAATTTGTTTTGCCAAACTCACATATAAACCTTTACCCTCTGACATGTTTAAGTGCTACATACATCTACAGCTGTGCAGCCGTGTGTCTTATTGCCACAGCTCTTCTGTACTGTGCCGCTCATGTCCGCGTTACACCTTAATGCCTGGAGCTGAAGGTAATGGCGCGGCTATCTGGATATGCAACGTGAAATCGATGTGTCTCCCACGGACAGTGAGCCTGACCCATCTATCAGCTCTCACAACACTTAATTAAGACAGTTGGTTCCTGTAAACACGAATGAATGAGGCAACACTGTAATAATGTCCCTCTGTGTTGTTCATCACCTCCACAGCCATTTAATCAACCAATTTCTGTGGCATTATTCCCCACCGATACTGCCACTTAGTAATACCTCGCGTGAGCTGAGCTGTTAATTTGATTTGACTCTTACAACATCACAATAACATCCGGCGCAGAACGTAAAATCTGCTGGCTCCCAACAGGAGCATTTCTTCACTGCTGTGTACAAGGAGAGACTCGTCTTCCCGCCAGCTAGAAGTGATATATCCGTTACATTGGGTGTCATGCTGCGCGGCTTCAGAGGTGAAACCAAATTGTCTTTCAGTGTAAATCTCAGGTGAGCTTTGTATAGAATGATTATAATGGAAATGAGAGAGGAGTTTAAGTATGATGAGCAACTGGGGAAATTGCTGTGACAACAAGGGGATCAGCAGGGGGATATCTAATACTTAAATGCCCCGGGAGAGATGAAGCACCGGGAACTTAAAAGCTTGCCCTGACACATAGGCTTTGGTTTCCCTCTCTCTCGCCGTCTCCGCGCACACACACACACTCAGCAGCATCACGCGCTCTAGCACACCTTGTTCATTTAGGCGGAAGTGTCGCCTCTTTAAAAACAGACTAAAGGAATCCGAGTTTTCATACAAAAAAAAAAAAGAGGCAAGGTCTGATGAAGGAGAATCTACAAAAGCTTAATTAAGATTTCTTAATCGGTGCTGCCGCGCTGGAGGCATTTCAGGGCGACTTGAAACAAGACATTATTATGATAATAACTGCAGACTTATGGAGCTGAAAACACCAGACCTCATTTCGGCAGCTCGAGTCAACGTGGCAACGTTGCAGATATCTCTGTGTGGTTTAGCTTCTTCCTTTTCCTGTATGTCCTACATAGAAACGCAGAGAGGTGCATGAACCTCACACACCCCAACACACATGTAACACACAAACACGGCAACAGCCAAACGTATGTCTCCCTCATTAAAGACTATGCTTAGTGAACGTTGGTGCACTATGGAGCTTTTTGTACGCTGAGGCTGTTGACATTTCCAGTTAATATTCAGTGTCAAACGTTATGCTGACTGAGAACACACATGTAACCCCTGACAGAGCACACAGAACTGACTGACTGGAGTGTTGATTGTCATATACACTTCTGCCATCTAACAAGGAATAGGAATCATACTGTATTGTGAGTTTTGTGCAAATATCATAGACACTGCATATTTTTATGCTACAGTAGGTATTTTTGAAATATACCATAGTCATTTACACTTAATGATTAACTTTGACATTCAGTGTCCGATCTGGCATTGTATTGTCTAATTAAATTACAAATGTGCAGTATTAACAAGGTTTTTTTTTTACCTGTAAATTGTCCCCCTTAACACACGATAGGTTGATATGCTGTACCAACACATCTCTACTAATAATAAAGTTTGACAAATCCGTATCAAAATCCATTTTTTTTTTTTTTGTCTCAAGTTGTGGCTAAAAAAAATCAGCTCACATGCAGTATGCATATATTTTAAATTCTTATATGTTCTCAATCATATCAAGTCTAAAAATACAATACAATCATTTGCATCATTTGTACACTTGTCAACATGAAAGATGGTAAAACGCACACGCTGTAGTCCAGCTGCCAAACACAGACTCTTTACTTCTTAAATCAGAGGGGGAAATTACTTGTTGTTTATGCTCGAGTCAGAGTCGGGTGATTTGCCTGTGCATCTCCAGCCTTTTATCTCACTTCACAAGCAGTTATTATACCAGATGTATTTGTCACATTGTGCGACGAAAGTGCATTCCTCGGCTGAGTAACACTCGCCTGCAACTTGGTTGTGCAACATATTTTTTTGCAGAGGAACTTCCTGTACTTTTAAAACATGTTATTGTGGTGCAAAATCTAACTCGAGGCTTTAACGTGAAGTATTTTATAGATACTAAAAAGTATGGGCTGTATGTTTCACCCTTAAACGTTTTAGCTGCCATTTTTGCACCCCGAGGACTTTTCTAATGATATAAAAGTTAAATAAAGCATGCACAAATGTCACTTGTATAGTTTGGTGAGAAATACTATTTGATTTAATGTTGCCCCAATCAATACTAGCCTGAGGTGTCGGTGAAACTTAAACACTGACAGCAGCGAGCCACACAGCGAGTCAGGATGAATCAGCCTCGACATTCATCTGTAATGAGCATTATGGAGTTGGCTGCCTGCTTGTCCCGTGGGTAGACATATCTTTTAGAGGCCTGACATAAAGGTAATTGCCACAGTGACCAGAACTAGCCTCTAGAAAGTTATTAAGAAGCCGGTGACATCTGGCTTCTGGATCATCTGAAGAGATGCCGTTAAAATGCATTTGCAGGGAGAAGCCGGCGTCATTGTGCTCGGCTGTGATGGCTTCCGGGCCGCGGGCAAGGCTACAGAGTTGTTTTGATGGCGGCCGCGGAAATCTCTCTCAGCCTGGCGCAGCTGACAGCGTGGCCTTCTCTCGTGATCTGAGATCTGCTTTTCTGAGATTTTATTTACATAAAAAAAGTACGAAGCGTTGTCTTCATTTCCAAGTTCAGCGTTTCACAGTTCTAAATTTTCCATAGCGTGTTTTTTCCAGCTTATAAGGCTGGGATATGCGCCTGGGGAAAATTGGTTTCAGGCATCTTTCTCACAATAAACAAAATGGGCAATTAACCTGCTCATCGGTGCAAGCAGAGCAGTACCAATGATGCACTCCACTGTTCTTCATGGATTTATCTGTGCAAATTGACCTCACTTTGGTGGTGCAATTCATTTCTCCGCTAATTTTCTGTGTCTGAGGCTTCATTAACTTGATGCGCTGCTGCGTAGTAAAAATCTGGACAACCCACGAAAATGACACCGCCTTCGCCGCTGCCTTTCATAGTGCTTTCCCGGCACCGTCGAAACACAACACCTGTCATATCAGAGCTGCTCAGCCAGTGCTGCTAGCATTAGACCACAGATTGTTGCAGAGCTGCAGCCTCTTGCTTTGAAGCATCCGACATGACAAGTAGCTCCGTTCACATTAAAACCATTCGGAGCCTGAAATCCCCTCCCCACAGTCCTTCCTTAGCCATCTTCCTCCTGATGTTACGGGGCATATCATTTGTAATGATTCACACCCGGAGCCGGTTCCAGGAGAGGAGGCCCTGGAGGCGCTTAGGCAGCCCAGAGCGGGAGTCTACATTCCGCTGAAGAATAGATTGGTGCTCTGATCGCTGGAACAGCCTCACGCTCCAGAGCCATCACTTTTAATCAGAGGCCGTCCAGGGAAACACATGGCAGGTGATTCAGCTCTGTGGTGGATCGCAACAGCAAATCCACACCGGGGGCACCTTACCAATCACAGAAGGCTACAGTTAGTGTGTGTGTGTGCATGTAGCATATCTCCTACCCTCCAGTATAATCCTTTAGGCCATTACCACCGGACCTCTCTGAGAGACTGCAGCCTCTAGTATCGTAACTGTTTAAGATGTCTCAAGTTGAATTTGTCTCTAAATTTGCCAATGACAATTGTTTACAGTGATCTAAGAAACTATGTGGAATAACTATGGTCTTTTCTTCCTATATCTTTATACAATACGTTAATAAGATAACATTGAGGCCACGCTGACTCCTGATGACCTGGAAACTACTCCTGTCTCAACAGCAGTATATTCACACCAGGCCAGCCTCTGACTGTCTACAAGTGTTGACGGTGAGAGGAGAAGGGGATGACAAGCTCAACAAAAAGAAACACGATGCTGATGTTTTCATTTCTATAATCCCAGCAGTATCACAGCTAAGATCTCCACAGTACACCGCTTCTACCCCTGACTGTTGACAGATATGCTCAAAACACCTGAGGAGCATCACGCCGCCGCCATGACACGCAATATGCAACAGTGTGTGAGCGCTATCAGTAACACGTCCATTACAAGGGGGGAGTGACTAAAAAAAATCAGGCTGTTAACATCGAACTTTGGTGTACGAGCAAGCTGAATAATAATGGTGAAAATTTGACTTTGGATTTAATGTGCATAACAAAAAGATGAAAACGGATTTTTTTTTCCTGTTGTTTTACAGCGCCCTGAAGTGTACAAACATCTGGTTGCATAAAAAAAAAAAGCATAACCTTAAATTTAGTTAGGTGCATAATATTTTCTGCTGCATAACTAAATCCTAAAACTTAAACCGTCATATTAAAATAGAAGAGCTATTGCTAGTGTAAAAAGCAGCATCTCTTATGAGCACTATGGAGGTGGCTGTAGATGTAAATTAAAAGAGTTTTTAATTAACACTTCAATGCAAGGCTTATATTTAACATTTATACAAAAAATGTCTTTTAACATGTGAACATTTAATATGTGGTTTATAATACACTATAGTGTAGTTGTAAGCTAGTACAATAGTACAAAGGAGGATTTACAGCCATTGTGGATTCCCCCTTCCAACTACATGGCTTTAAACCCTGCAGTAAATGTTTATATAATTCTTAAAAATACTAAATACTAGGCTTTTGCTCAAGTGTATACTCTTGTGTGTCATTACAGATTTATGCAAATAAACAGGTGATCGGTCTTTGAAGGGCTCCAAAGATCAGCAAGCCTTCATCTTACAGTTCTTGTCCTCGTGCAAGCCGCTGTGTTTGTACCATTTCTAGTTCTAGTGCTGCTGATCTGATGTTGCCCTTGCCCCCTGACCTCTCTGGTGGAGAAGAGACAAGCCCCTCAAGAGAGCCACTCTAACACTTGCCCACATTCCTCTTCATGACATTACAATAATGCAGACCACCAGAGTTCTCAATAGCGAGTTCTCCTCCGGTCAAGTCCTATTTTATTCTCATACAAATACAATAATGCAATAATGTGGTTCTGCTAACTTATATTGGACCTGAATTTACTATAGGAGCCTGTTTGTGCACACATGTTGTGGCATAATATTATCTGAGAGCTCATGATGTCACTCGGGGCTGCTCGCAACCTCTGATTAGCATAAATTATAGCAGAACCCTCCCGTGGCTAGCATAAATCATATGATGCGAGCCATTAGGCGTGTTTTGTAGTGTCAGTGTTGATCTGTTCTTCCTCAGTCACACAGCCCTCTCGTTTCCTGTGCGTCTGAACTGACAGAGACTCTCACCTTGTCTCTTTGAGAGGCTTCTGTTGGCATTAGTGTTTGCACGAGTCTTCATACAGAAGCATTCTGTATCACTGGAAAGCATTTCCCCACAGGAAGCTATACACTAAACTGCACAAATCATACACAATTAGCTCTCCCGTGGTGTGAAGCTGCCAACAGAATCGTGGAAAGGAGTTCCTCAATCAGATAAACAAATTACAGGCATTATGCCACAGTTAGCCCCAACTTTGATGATATAGTTTGTTTTTACCGAGAGTTTTTGTATGCAGAGTTCTCCAGGTATCGCAACCACTAGGTTGCCTGCCCCTTTATGCCCACGACAATGCAACTATCAAGTCATTTCACAAACTATCAGTGACAAAATTAAAGACGTTATCTACAGCTAGTGAATTCCACATGTAAACTAACTTCATCTATGTTACTGCTTAACCACTAAATCCACAAAACCTGCACATTCATAGATTCATTGATTTCCAGGCAGCAGTGCAATATTCAAATCCTTTAATCAGGTAAAAATCCTTTAATCAGGTAAAAATAGCATTCAGTTTCCCTAGGTAAGTTTATGCAGCAGAACTGCACCTGTCTTTGTTTAGTGATTCATAATTGGGTTTCTTTTACAGAGACATCCAATCATCATTTTAATATTTATTATAATGCTGGTCCAGAGGAGGCATATTAATTATCAACCCCTGTTTATTGGCAACATTTCTAATAATGTATTATTTGTAATTATCATTATCTACATACGTATTATGCGTTTTTCATCCTCAAACTTAATCTGCAAAGTTGCTTACTTAATTACTGCTGGGAGATAAAATTGCTCAAGTAAAAAGCACAACTACTAGAAAATTGCCCTCGAGTACAGTAGTTGAGTAAATATAGTTAATCTCCCTTTACTGCTGTTTGCAGCCATTTAAAATAAATGATAATGTGAGGAAAGCCACAAAATCCATCTAGAGGGTTGCAGAAATACAAGATGCAGTATAAAGAACATAAGGACAAAACATAAAATAAATCAGATACGAACGATAAAACTATTCATGATATTGCGAGATTAAGCATCTCCTACTGTCGAAATCAGTCAAAATACAAACTGCACTGCTACATTATGGTCCAAGTTTGAAAGAAGGTGTCTCTTGTCAGTTTGTGAATAACCTGCAAGAGCCCGCGAGTGCAAATGGGATGGTGGTGAGCACGAGTGGTGAGGGAAATTTAAATGCAGTGATGATATCAGGTGTTTTAGAAAGTGTTAACAAAGATCCCACCAGGAGAGAAGAGACAGGGAGGGAGGAGGGAGAGAGAGAGAGCAGAGGCTCTCTGGGACAAGAGCCTCCAGGTAATCTGGATACTTGTGTTATCTCAGCACCTGCCACAGATGACAGCAGCAAAGCCCTGAACACTTCACTTTTAGGCAGGCGTTACCTTTCAACGCATCATCAGTTTCATAATCCCCTTACATGGTCAAAGCGCCAACTCCTGCGCTGGCTCCTGACACCTGCCGCACACCTCCGTACGTCTGATAGCAAGGATTCACGAGGATAATACCACGAAGCACATTGGACTCAGTGTAATTATCATTCTCTTGACCAATTTTGAACACGTCATACTTTGTGCAACAATGTTAAATGCACCTGTAAAACACCTCAGATAATACTTGAGGAGGCATGGCGTGTTATTCTTACGTTAATACTTTAGGTTCCTGGTTTTAGTTTCTCTACTTTCATCTCAGGAACACAGAATCTAAATGTTCCTCTCCTCTGAGTTTTTTTTATTTTTTTATGCTTGACAGGTTAAATTTTGCATTCCCTCCTCTCAGAATCCGTGGTGCGAACGATAGGAGTGTTTTAGTCGGAAAATGTTTCTGCTTGATTTGCTCAAACGTGCGTACGCTAAATTTTGACAGAGCAAATGTTTCTGTTCTCAAAGCAGATTGCGCGGCGGCTGATTTTCACAGAAACAGCTCCCTTTGAAGAAGAAACGGCAGTTGGACCGACGTTGCTTCCTTTTTCTCTGAGCAGCTCTGAAGACAGGTACTTCACAGGAAATATACAAAGACAGACGAGAAGCTGACAGTGCTTTGTTAGGGCTGAAAATGACAAGAGGAAGAGAAAGGCCTCAAAGCCTGGAGGCAGGGGAGGAAATGCAAAACTGGGAATAATCAGAAAGGAGATTTATTGTGCTTATTCTAAAGCTGTCACACTTTGCCTTTTACAGGAAAGCAACACAGTTTTAATTAAAGAGGTCAATCATTTCTCTGAGCTCTGACATGAAGTGTGATTGCCTTCTCCAAGAGCCAACCTGGTGGTAATTAAGAACTTTGTATATCAGAGCATTTGAGAAAATATGAAAGTGTTCAAAGGCAGAAACTTTCACACTTTGCCTGGTGTTACTGTGTGATTAGTTCAGACTTGCTGTAAATACTGAAAAACCTATTCCATCATCCTCACCTGATTTAGATAGACACTTGCGTTTTATGAGCTGGTTTTGTTCTGTTGCGGCGCTGCAGTAAAAGGCAACTCAGACAATGAGGCCGCACATCAGAGGGTGCCGGATGCTTCTGACACTGCGGCGCCGTAATGACAGCGCTATAAGGAAGCAGAGCTGGCAAATCTAACGTCGCCTCGGGCTGAACACCGCCCATAAAAATTCATAGCTGTGGACCAAGATCAGGAGACTCAACAACATATTAAACATAATGTTTCCTGCACCGCCGCCACCCGAGCGGCTGTCTCGAGAGAGCTCTGCACCTTTACTTCATCCTCAACAGTTCACGTCACATGAGCAGCGATCAAGGAAGCAATCGCGCCGTTCATAATTGTTGGACTTAAGTCTTTAATGGGCCATCCAGTAGTCAGATTAGGGTGATTGTCTAAGCAAAGGGCAATTGTGTCACAGCCACAAATCACTTGGAGCTTCTTTCTCTTCATTTCAGGACCTTTATTGAGGATTTATTGGCGGCACGCACACAATTATGATTGATGATTGGAAAAGGAAAAAGGTGGCAGGGCTCAATGCAGTCAGCACAACATGTACAAGCTGCATTTGAGGGATTTCACCCGCAGAAACGACAGCCTTTCCTTCAGAGGTCTGAGACGACATGCAGGCCGGGGACTGTAAATGCCACAGACAGTATTGTTTATGAGGGATTATCTAGTCAAGCCTTCTGGCTGGAAAGATTGTGACCCCAATATGAGCAGAGATACACATCAGCACTGTGTAAGCTTCAGAATGAGTCCTAGAAGGCGGCGCATGCATGCAAGGACCCTTCACTCCCTCAATCCACGTTTAATCACTTGTACTGAAATTTCCACTGGCCTGCCTGCCGCTTTCTCTCATATTTTTCTCTCTCCCCCACCCAATTTCTCTGGTGGCTTTTTGAAGACTTAAGTTCCACTCTTTTTTTCTCTCTCTCTTTCTTACAAGGCAAATCCTGGGAGAGGTTGATGTGAAGACCAGGCAGAGCAGGGATGTGAAGAATATAAACACAATTTTTTTTTTTTTATTGTCCAGAGGGAAAGGCGGGGGGTTGCAGAGGGTTGGGCGGTGGGGTCTGTAAAAGAGACGAGGACCTTATCACAGCCCAGCAGCTCTGTAATTCGCCGCCATGATAAAGTGGCAGCGCGGAAAACCTTACAAGGCTGGCACAATCCAAAGAAGGATTAGGTTTTTCTGACATAAGCTTCCTGAAAAACTAATCAATCAGCCCATGCAGTATTATCAGAAGCGTGAGATTAAAGAGCCGCTCCTAATCCCCCCACTGTACATTTTATTACACTTCGCAGTGTTAGTTGCCTTTAAATATACAATAAATAAATAATAAAACCAAACCTAATTGAGCATGGGGAAGGGGAAAAGGGTTAAAGGGTCCTTAGAGAGGGATTTTATGTAGAATTTGTGTTTTGTTATGAAGACAGGGATAAAACTGTTGTCCTTGCCAGAGCCCTTTCTGACTTTGAATAGAGCATCAGTGGCTCACTCTGCCACTGCAGAGAAAAAACTGAGGAGAAATATAAGAAAAAAAAAACTCGGGCAGAATTTTACAACAACATTAGAGGCTTAAAATTGGAGCAAATGAAATTTAAATTCCAACTTTTGTCCCCAAAGACAAGAAAGTTCATTAGATGAACAACCAAGCAACAGTATGGTAAAAAAAATAAAATAAAATAAATAAATAACAGTTTGAAATGAATGCTAAATCCTTTGAGAAATGACTTGTAATCCCTTAAATCACTGCACATGAAGGTTGCAGGGATGAACTCCGAGCTTGTAGCGGATTCAGACTACAAGGCAAGTTCAGCTTACTAGTAACCTGCTAAGCTTTGTCTCCCCCGCGCGTCACACCCTCCTGTCAAGAGGCTCGCTCCTTCCCCACTCAGTGCCGCTCTGCGTGCCGTTCTCAGCAGCAGCTATACGTTTAACGCCGCCGCTGATCCTCTCGGCGAGAGCCTCGTGGACGCTTTGTGGTGACATAATGTTACCAAAGAGCCCTTACCCTGGCAACAAGGTACAAAGCGGTAACAGACTTTGCCGGCGTCTTCTCACATCACACCTAATCCCAAGCAGAGTTGGAAATAAAAAAATCACTTCCCCTGCTTGTAAAATAGAGAAATACAGGGAGGTCAGGGCAGGCAAGGGGAAAATGGCAGGGAGCAGGGATCTCAAATATGTTTCATCTTCATCTACATTGTTCTGCTGTCATTGCACGGAGGATAACTGCAGCAGATGTCACGGGGCAGAATGGATTCTCCCAGGATGACTTTGACCCTCTTATTTGTCCCTGGGGTTTTGGCACAGATGCCGGGGTTCCATTTTCACCATTTGATTCATGTTCTGAGCATTTGTGTGCCTAAGGAGCGAGAGGACATGTTTTTGTTGTTGTTGTTTGGACATCTTATTTTGAGTTATTTGGCCACTGAACTGATCCTCTGCTTAAGCCAAGACGTGTGATGTTTCATGTCAAATGAGACGTGGTTGTTCAGCTGTCTGAGGCGCGTCCTTTCACACCATAGGATGCCCTGGGTTAAAGCTTGCCTCATAGCTTTGTCTGATGCCATCCTTACGCATCCTCAGCGCCTCTTAAAATAAAGGAAGAAAGAAGCTTGTTCACAGCTCTAGGGGACTTGGTGCACTTATTTCATTCTTTCACTGGTCAGCTTGATAGATTTGCCTTTTTTTTTAAGCGTCTGACGGTGCGGTAATAATATTGATAAGGGCCAATATGTCGCCAGTCAGACAGCGGTGGGTCTGCAGGGAGGGAAGCCACTGAGGCTTATGAAGAGAGCCTCCCCAGAGAGGCAGTCTGTCTCCCTCTGTGTCTCTGGAGGCACAGCTCCCTACAGGCGCAAGGCTGATTACAACAGCAGCCTGGGCAGAGAGCACTTGGCTGCTGCAGCTGCACGGTCCAAGGCTATCTTTAAAAAAAGCCCCTATGTGAGGATGGCACAGATGTGAAGAACTTCTTCAGTCATTTCATGGCATTTTCTGCCCAGGTCTGATCATGGCACGGATGATTACGATAAAAATCCGCACGGTATTCAGCTGCCCATAGAGGACAACATCAGCAGATGTTAAAAAAAAAACAAAAAAACATTTATATTTCCCTAGAGCTTGTGATCTCCCTTTAGCATGCAATAAAAAATAAATTAGACTCGAGAAAGATTATGTCCAGAAGCTTAACACAACCAAGCGAATACAAAATAAATTCTGTGCATTCTCGGGGACATCCTCACTGTGTGAAATATCAAGGAGATATCATAGGAGCTTTGGAAAACTGCGGATTCTCCAATTTTCATTGTTCTCAGTTGTCTTTTTTTACACTCTGGCCTCAATTATAAGACACTTAACAGATGTCAGGGGTTCAACGCAAAGGTCAAACCTTGTCCACGCCTGGAAGCCAAATAAATTATAATGATCACTAACCACAAAGGAGTGAGAGGGGCAGGACACCAGGGCCGTGATGGGAATTATAAAACAACACTGCCAAGGAAATGAACTATTAATTTTGCAAAACAGCACATTAGTAAATAACTGTTTATATCAGTGAACGATAAATAGATGTTAGTTGTTTGGTTTTTTTGCAAGTTAAGAAGACTGCAGAGTTGTCCGTTGTACACTACTAGAAGCTTTTTGCATAATTGGGGATTTAATGAAAATCTTCTCAATAGCTCCCAACAAAAGACAAAATGTCAAATGAAAATAATAAATTCAGATGGAAATTAGGTAATTAAAGTTTATATGTAATATCTACATTATAGTTACAACAAAGCTGCAGTCTTTCCTGGACAATGAAATGCATCAACTAGACTTAAATAGACTTATTTAATAATTATTTATTTGAGCTTTTCCATAAATAAATGAGCTCCAAAAAATAAATCAATCATTACATTTGTAAAGTTGTCAAGAATCCTCTGTTTTCAGGAATAAAACGTATTACACTGAATAATCTTAACAATTTAGATAAAATAAAAAAAAACCCTAGCTCATTTCCTGTTAGACTGAATTAAGAGTAGTTTTTCCATGCCAGGATTATTATTATTTATTTTATTTTTTTCAATTTGGCATTATGTGATGATTCATGCATAGCTACATGATGCAGATCACTAATAAATGACGCAAATACAATATATATAAATATACATTTAAAAAAAAAAATGTTTCAGCGCTTTACTTTGAGTGAGATAAATCAATTCCCTTTAAGCATTCCCTAAAAACACTTCTCCTTCACTGGCATGCTTCTGCATAATTCGCTTCCTCGCATTCAGTCACCTCACGGCTCACCTGGTGCAGGAGGAAAAAAAACAGGAATGTTTGCAGAGCACTCATCTTCAACGACTTCTCGACTTATTCAAGATGAGCGGCGGTTAAATCCTCTCTGGGAGCTTTGGAGAGGGGAAGACGCACATGCGGCTGAAACATCGCTGTGATCACCTGCGAGAAAAGTGGAAACATTAACCTTCTTAAATCATCTAAAAACTCTCGTTGCATTTTGAAGTAACCCCTTCTCGTCGCTTTGTGAAAATATTGAACTTTTCCTTACCGTTACGCAGAAGGCAATACCTCACTTAGCAGAGTAAGGCGGCCGCGATCATCCCTTGTTCAATCCACTGTCTGCAAAGAGTCCTAAAATCCGCTCAAAGCGTCTCCGTCTCTGGATGTTTAGGGAATTTCTCCTGAGCAGCTGGGACTCTTGGATTACTCTACAAACAAGGCGGAACATCTACTCTCACTCCTCCTCTAAGTTTTCGAATCCAGGCAAACCAAAATAAACTGCGAGCTAAAATTTCCCCTACTTAATCCGGAGCTTATTAATAAATTGCCGATGTGCGCGGTGAAACACAGCCAGCTGATGCCTGTATCCCAGTGCCAGGACCGCAGACAGACAAGCAGCAGTCCGCTCGCTGGGTCCGCTCTTCAGCTCTGCTTGATTTCAGTGCGCAAAATCCTTCGCTGCGCGTCTGGAGACTCCAAGGTCGGCGCGCATCCGTTCACAGAGTCAGACCTAAAGAGCTGCCTTTGAAGTCTCACTCTCTCCATGTAGGAGACAAGTAAGAGGCTTGATGTCACTGTCATCCGGTTTTGTTCGGCAACACGTCCACGTTTTTTTTTTTTTCTTAACCCTTTCGACGTGAAATCTCACGTGTACGGTAGTTCATATGAACCGTGCTAAGTGAAGCACGGAAAATTAAATGCACGTCCAACCACATTAACGTAAGCTGTGCTGACCCAATGCTTGTGAGATGTTCTTGAAAGTCAGCAGAATGCATACAAAACTTTTACTTTAATTCACGCAAAAGAAAAAAAAAATACTTCCAGCTTGCACACGCAGCCAAAAACAAGGGCTGACTCATTGCAGTAAAAACACAACGGTCAATGATACTTATTCATTTGGGATCTGGCTGATGCAGCAGTCCTGACCACAGGCAGCAAAAGGTCAAACGTTGTGCTCAGTTGAACAAAGACAGAAGGAGTCTCTTCCGAGGACATGTTCCCTATGACTTTGGCTCCACCTTGTGGTTACAGCCAAACATCTCATTTTAAGAAGAAGCCTTTAGTTGCAGCGACTGTAGTTTTCAGAGCAGAGATGAAATGGTTAAGTATTTTGGAGGATAACTCCAGTTTACAGCTTGCACGTCTATGTAGATTTTCCTACGTCTAAGCATGACTGTCTGACAAAAGTCTGACAAAAACAAACTGTAAAGGTGACACAATGAAACACAAGAAGAGCAGCGCAGGACAAAATGTTGCTGAGTAAAGCACTGAGGAAGTATCAGTTCTAACAGCAGGTGTCTCCTTACTACTACT
>JASGAT010395305.1:0-23239 GCA_030220025.1 Chelon auratus | reverse complement strand
ATGCTTCGGTTTACATGTAGAGACCCTAGTTATGCTACCGTGTAAGTGTGGTGATATTGTGAGCCTTGGTAGTGGTATAGAAATAGCGATTTCTTTTTATGTGTAAGTGTGTCCCGAAGGCTAGCGTTATACACTAATTAGCGGTTTGCAAGAAAACTGGTCACATTTGACTAACAAAACAAATGCATGAAAACAAATACCAGACAACGGTCGAACTCGGTACACATGTTATTAACTTCAGGTTCATTTTGCGCCGGAGTTGTCCTTTAAGATGCCACATTCAGACAGTTAACAAAATCCTTTAATTCCTACTGCATTTGTACACTCCTTCTTCTCAGTTCTATTATTTGCTCTTCTTGAATTAACTATGAACTCCCCTCTGTATTTACCACAGATACGTGTCAGCCCTGACAACACCAGCCCGCCTCTCCCCAGTGGAATTCCATTACTCATTGCCCCCGCAGGTGCCTACCTTCCAGATCACGTCCCCCAATGCCAGCCATGCCATGTCGCTCCCTCCTGCTGTCCGTAATCCCTATCCCCTGGAGGACGACCAGCCTCTGCTGCGCCGTTACCAGGTGCCCCTACATGATGCCCAGTGCCAAGAGCCCTACCAGCAGCAGCGTCGTACCTACCTAAATGACAGCAGGGACAGCCTTCCCACCAGCCCCTACCGGCTGGCTGAGGACGAAGACTATGAGACCACCCAAGAGTATCTCTCCTCTCGGGAGCAACCAAAGAGAAGTGGGTCCAGTGGAACTGGTAGCCGCCGCTGGCGAAGATCCAGACTGAATGGCCACGTGGCTCCACGTGGATATGAGGCACCTCGGGACTATGGGTCTCGAAGCTGCCTAACAGATAGTGAGTCAGAGGAAGATGGCGAGAGCACACCCTTCCTCAGTATGCAGAACATGAATGCTGAGCCTTCCACCATCTACAGGCCGGTGGACAGTCGGACTTCTCACTCATCAGGGCGACACAGTGGGCATGTGAACATGCATACAAGACTGACACACTCACGCTCCAAACCGGACAATACACCCCATTAAAGAGTGATAATGAACCAACAAAAATCAATATAGTATAGACCTGCATCTATAAGAAATATTTTTATTTTATATAACTGACAGATATTCTAAACAAATGAAATATTTATTTTCATTTTAGCAAAAGTTGTCTACTAGTTAACAGCAAAGACTTTTTTATAGGGAAAACTCTATTTATATGTACATTTTGATTTACAGCATAAAAAGATGTGCCAGTTTTTTCACAACGTAAAAAATAGAGTAATATTGTGGTGCCTTTTGCTGTATGCCGATACACATTTTTGTCTTTTTTTCCTCTTTGTTTTCTTGTTTCACTTTCTTCCAAATTGCATTCTTTGGGGAACATAACCCCTTCCATATCACACAATATAAACCACTTCAACATAAAGTGTATGTTTACATTAATATGATCTGCCTATGGGGTTTATGTTTTGGGGTCTATTTGAACGTCTGGTAGATATGGAGTAGATATCTTTTGCTGTCTGACTAATGTTGAGAGGGAGGGAGAGAGAGAGAGAGAGAGAGAGAGAGAGAGATTATGTTGGTTGTGTGTGTGCGAAAATGCCTCGGTGTGTGTTTGCTTGCATGCATTTGTGATTGTTAGATGAATTTCATTGTTTGTTGTGGTAACATCAAATGTGTGGGTCTACTGGTATCCTACATTAGATTGTCTCAGAGGTTGAGAGAGTAGTGATTTATCAGAACCGTGACCCCCGAGAAGGTGGACAGGTAAAGCTGCTGTAGGGTTGTATGTTATGCAGGACATCGCTTGATGTGTTTACAGCTAATCTGCCCTTTCCCCACCTGCCCCAGTTATGTTTTTTTCATTTCCCAGATGGTTTTCCTCATGCTAGCCTAGTATGAGGTCAACAGACACTAAGCCGCTTGGCATAGGGTGACCTCTACCATCAGAGGCAGTGCAAAACAAAAAAAGGTTGCATCTGTTTTCACTCAAATCTGCCCACTCCCACGCCTCATCATCCTTCTGTGTCCATTCTGTTTTTGTTGCTTGTGCTAAAGGCCACACAGTGTCTCAGGATTTCCACATGCTCCCCCTCCACCTTAAACTTTGCTCACCCTCTTCCTCAACTTAAGGTCTACCTAAGACTAAGGTTCTCAGATGTAGAGGGCCAAACTGTAAACATACAGTCAACCAGATCCCTGAACACTCCCATACACAGAAAAGGAAAGCCAGGTGGAATCATCTCAGTGATGAACAGTAAAGAACATATGAGACAATATTAATGATATAGCTGTGAAGGTCATACAATGCAAAAATATGCAAACTTTCTATTTTTCTGTTTGATTACATCATTTTCTAAGAGGTGACTCTAGTGTGTTTTGTGTGGAAAAACTATGTGATGCCTATAGTGTAGAATGAAATAACATGATACAAATGCATATTTACCTGAGTTATTTTTAAAGCCATTATGCAGCCATGTATCATGTTGTCATCCTTTCTTGTTCACTTACATCGAATGACTGTGTCCATGGATTATTTTATCACTTTGTTTAGACCATTCAACTTTACATGCACACTTCTGAGTAATAGCATCCAAATAGTGTCTCCTCCAGTAGTACTGTGCACTGCTTTGTTTTCTTGACAGATCTAGTCATTTCCAGTTTAGTCTGTAAATGATGAAACAAAAGCATTTAGGCCCTTTGTCCTCCACTGAAGGTAAAGTAAATATATAAAAGTATATTTCAAATAGTGTCATGCCCATTAAAAGAGACTCATGAGAAAGAGCAGTTGATGAGGTTTCATCACTGTTGGTATACTCCTTAAAACAAAAACAGAGGAATGCTGAAATTATCGGATGATAAAAAAGATTGATCTGCAATTCTTACTGCTATATGGTAAATGCACAGTGGTATTGTTATAGACAATGGTCTCTGGTCACACCTCAGTCACACCTTGCAGATATATCATTTGAGTTTCTCACCTCTGGGTCTAATTTCGTATGTTTGAAAAAATGCAAAAGAAGACACTGCACCTCTTGTTTTAAATGTGAGACTACGTTCACTTTGCCAATCCTCTCACCCTAACTGAGATGCTACCAGGCACACTCTGCCCGTCTCTTCTGTTTAATTTTATAATCCCCAACCCAGCCCACCTGACCCCAACCTCGCTTGAAATGTTTGACACCTCTCCTCTGCATGTCCTTGTGGTCAAGGTTAGATGGGTGCATGGTTAAAAAAAAAGAAAAAAAAGAAAAAAAAAAAAGAAAAAAAAGCAGCAGACAATTCTTTTCCAGTCAGTGAAAGTGTATTTCATTTAACATTCAGCAATAAAAAATAACCTTTTCCCTATGTCATTCCTGAAATATGCTAGAAAAACTTTAAAAAAAAAAAATGCGAGATTGTCATAGATTGTAAAATAAAATGAAAAATGAATCCACCTGTTCATATGAGAAAATAAATCTTTATTCATATCACTTTATGTTGTAGTTATTTCTGTAAAACTGCTTTTCTCTGCATTTTGATCCTTATTTCATCATGCCTTGAGGTTGGACTAGTCTGGCATGCGCGTGATACAGAGTGTCTCAGGAGTACATGCATAAAATCTGATGGCAAAATAAAATCTGTTTAAAATGGTGATTCTGGGTTTATAAATTACAATAAAACTGTTTTAGATGGTGGTTCTGCTTTCTAAAGTGATGATTTATGCAGTAAGTGCCAGACACACACATAAAAACACATCAGAGTGAGACCTGAACATTGCAACATTCCAGTATGTTAAAGACAAAAAAGTATATTAAATGCAATTCAGTCTGTCCATCAGATCAGAAGCTCATGCTCAGTCTGGTCCTGATTTCATGTCACATTTATGGCTATTTGTTTTTAATCACATACAGATGTTTCTCTGGTTGTGTGTGATGTCCAGCTTGTTCATTTGTGTATACACCACTAGATGGTGTCAAAACAGCAAGATGCAAAAGTCTTTTTTTTCCTTATTTAACATAGCAACTGTCTTAATGGGAAAATGTGGCAAGCAGTTGAAATGAGTTTAAGATCCATCAGTGCAATTATGTAATATCAATTCTGGTAAAATTCTAAGATGATGTTGAAGTACCAGAAACTTCCTATGTTCTGTTTTTTTTAGCTGTTCATCATAACATATTCAAGTTACAGTGCAATGAGTGCAAAGATCTAGGACTTACAACCCATTATGGATGATCCCCTGTTTTCAGAGATGCTTTACAGGACTACCTGAAGTCTATAACCCATCGACAACACCAAAGAATGTGTTTCTTCCTTGCCACTGCATTAGATTGCACCTCTTTACCTTCAAAAACTCTTGGATTGCTTTTCACAGTGTGTTTGGGTCACTGTCCATCTATACTTTCAAGGACCGTCAAATCAATTTGACTTCATTTTGCACAATTTCACAGGAGGAAACAAAAGTAAATTCTATGGTAATTCCAAAGTCTCTGCTTCTTATTAAACATTTCAATCACTGATTTATTTTGTGGGACACAACAGTTTAATATTTAAAAGACATGGTAATTTTAAACCTTATTTATAACAAACCTGTGTACACAAAGTTAACAAGTAAAGAAAATCATCACTGGAGTACTGTGGAGTGATACTTTGTCCTTTAAAGGATTTTTCCCAATGTACTGTAACTTCAGGTAGTTTTTTCCCCTTCGTAGTATAAAAACAAGCCCACGCAGTGAACAGCAGTAGCAGGTAGCTATTTACAGGTAGAGGAGGAGGAACAGCAGCTATTTTCAACTCTAATTTATCTATTAATCCGAAACCTAAACAGAGCTTTAATTCATTTGAAATAGTGTATCACCCACCTGCTCCTTACTCTGAGCTTTTAGCAGAATTTTCTTTTTATGTGATTTAGTGCTTAGAACAGATAAAGTCATTATAGTAGGTGACTTTAACATCCATGTTGATGTTGTCAGTGACAGCATTAGCTCCTCATTTACATCATTGTTAGATACAATTGGCTTTTTTCAGAATGTAAACAGATCATCTTACTGTTTTAATCACACCTTAGATCTTGTTCTAACATATGGCACAGAAGCTGAAGGTTTTACAGTATTTACTCAAACCCCCTTTTGTCTGATCATTTTCTCATAACAGTTGAATTTACAATAATGGGTAACACAGGAACTGAAAAGACATTTCATTACAGCAGACGATTATCTGATTATGCTATAATTAGATATAAGGAGTTAATTCCATCATTATTTACCTCAGTGCCATGTGCCAATGATGTGGATGAGCAACCACAATGTAACTCCTACATAAATAGATTATTTTGTTAATGGCACTGCAGCATCACTTAGTACAACTTAGTAAACTTAGTTGCCTCTCTGAAAAAGAAGGTCATGAATCAGAGAACACTAGCTCCCTGGTATAATTCCCAGCAGGCAGTCCAAAAGCGGGGAAGAATTTGGCATTCCACTAATTCTGAAGAAGCTCACATAGCCTTATATAAAAACTCTCCATAATATTAGAACAGCATATTATTCATCATTAATAGAAGAAAACAAGAACAACCCCACATTTATTTTCAGCAATGTAGCCAGGCTGACAAAGAGCCACAGCTCTGTTGAGCCATCATCCCATCCCAACTAAATTGCTCAAGGAGGTTTTTCCATTAATTAACACCTCCATATAAAACCAGTTCCTCAGGGATCTGTGCTAGGACCAATACTCTTCATATTATACATGTTTCCCTTAGGCAATATTATTATAAAACACGGCATGGAAGTTTATCCATTGCTATACAGATGATGCAGACAAACAGACGTCATTGTATTTGGCCCTAAACATCTCAAAGATTCATTATCTAATCACTTAGTTTCTGTGGATGGCATTACCTTGGCCTCCAGTACTACCATGAAAAAACTTGGTGTTATATGTCCTTTAATTCGCACATTAAGCAAGTAACCAGGGTAAAAGGGGAGTTTTTCCTTGTCACAGTCGCCTTCAGGTTTGCTCTGGGGGTTTTAGGCCGGGTTTCAGACCAGATCTTGTAAAGCATCTTGAGACAATTAGTATTGTTATTAATGCTATAAAAATACATTTGAATTGAATTGATTTGAATTAAATACATTTCTTGTTTTGATGTGTTAATTTAGCTAGCAGTGACTCAGCACTGTTAAACTTTGACAAATCATGCCATGTTAGCATTGTCATACAGAAGACTGTAAGAAAATACAAATTCACGAGGCATAGTACATAGGAATGAACAAGAATGAGTGTTGATTTTAATGAAAATATATTTCTTGTTTACAAATGGTTGCATATATAAAGCAATAAGATAAAACACTAAGCTAAGGTTTAAACATAGGAATTATTCTATACAAATATTTCAAACATAAAACTTAATGGTCACAAAGGCTGAAGTGGTTCAAGCTACTGTATCTGAAATAAACCTAGGTCTGATTGTGTGCAGCATTCATTTCATTCTATTGACCTGTCCAGAAAAATAACAATTCAACTCAATTTGTTCAGCAGACATGAGACCAAATAAACTCTTTATGGGAAATCAAATAAGCAGTAGCCTCTCTACTTTCATTAACTTGTCAGTACAAATATCAAGAGAACAATACAAATGCCCTCAGGCAGCTTGTTTTAGGAGATTTGCCTGGGTATCTTGCAAGATTATGGCTTCCTTTGGTGACATTTTGGAGCGTTTCCCAGATCCCCTGCATTCAAAAGAGACAATGCAAATATGGATTAATCAGGTTCTCTCTCTCTCTCTCTCTCTCTCTCTCTATCCTGCTGTATCCTATATGGGACACCTAGAATTCTGTGTTACTAAAATGTTTGAATTTTGAGGCATGCTGCAATAAAAATGAAAATAAAATGCTGCAGCTTGATCTTACCTCTCCTCCACATCTTGTACTGTGTCAGGAAGGGGTGAGCCAAGTGTTTCTGGAAGAAATATGGCCGCCACCCCGCTGAGAACTGGAGCTCCTCCATAGATTAAACCTGGTAGCCAAGGTATGTAGTCACCCATGAGCAGCACCATAGGGGCCACCATAGCCCCAATACGAGCCATCATGGACACCCAACCCATGCCACTCTGACTGAGAAAGAAAAGGTAAAACTATTAAATGATAACTCCCATATAAAATCAGAGATTGCAGTGTTCCTTATAAAGTATCTACGTACAGTATGTGTGAACTGTTAAAACATTAAACACTGAAAGCGTCACAGTAGGGATTATAAGAAAGGTTTACAATAGACACTGAATTAGCTTATGAAAGCTTACAACTGCACAGAAAAACCTTAACCATGTACATCTGCTTGTTTTTCAGAAACACATGCAGTACATTTTTATGTCCTATAAAACACACAGATAGCGTTTTATGTTGTTTTAGTAAATATTTGATTGGTGAACAGTTCTTGTTGGTTTCACAACTCAGAAATAGATGCCATCTGAGTACCTGGCTGCAATATCTGGAGATTCCAGAGATCATTCGGATAAACAAAGCATCACTTCTAATGGAAACCTGTTGCCAGTAATATAGCGCAGCACATTATGTTTCAAATGGACACGGCTGAGAGTCATGAAGTGGTCACTGAGTTTACACAATCCTTCACTGTTTAACTCTTGTGTTATCTGAGTCGACTCATATTGACCAACTGATAATGTTTTTCTGTTCTCCTGCTCTCTAACCTTTATTCACTCTCCTGAAACAGCTTTTGTCTGCAGAATAAACTGCAGAGTGACAAAATAGACACATCACACATCACGCAAAATAGACACATTTGTAAATACAAATTAACTCTTATTTTGTCAGAAAAACTAAACTGGATAGTTAAACCACTAACAGTTATACGTGCTTACTGCCAAATAAGACTTACCGGATGATAGTTGGAAACAGTTCTCCAGAGTAAAGGTAACAGCAATTAAATGATGCAGCAAGACAACCTTTACCCACCACCGCCAGACAGGTGCGTATAGTTTGTTTATCTGCACAAAAGTGGAACACCATCAGAACACTCACTCGTTTCTGCAGTATACTATCACAGGAGTGTGGTGAAGATACACACTGCATGTGCCACACTCAGCCTTCACTTGCATGCAGATTTTCTGACATACCATAGGGTACCAGCACGTTGACTAGAATAGTGACTCCAGCGACAATGAGAGCACCACATTGTGATGGCCTGCGTCCAATGAAGCTCATGGATATAGTTACGACAACTTTAGCAGGGATGTCAACTGCTCCAAAGATCACTTGTATTAAGTAGATGTCTACCCCAAACTTTTGCAGATCCATAGAAAGACCATAGTAGGCGAAGCTGGTTGATAACCTAAATATTAAAATGAAAACATGACACAAACAAATAAATTGACAAATTGCCATTAGGGGTTGCAAGAAGACTGGGGTTTCTACAATAAAACCAGGGCATGTACCAGACAGCACTGAGGCAGAGTGTCATAATCCTCATTCTGGTTGTGCGGAACAGATCCAGGGCAGAGTAGGAGCCCTGCGCACAGGACATCTCTTTCTTCATGGACTCCTGTAGCATCTGTATACAAAGACAAAGTAACGGCACTTGAAAATGCATTTCAACACAATACAAATAGATACAGACAGTGCAAACATGTAACATTCCCTTACTTGAATGTCTATTTTTTCTCCCTCTTCATGGCGTTTGTTAAATTTAGCCACACTTTTGAGTGTCTTAACGGCTTGGTCAGATTTATTATTTAAGGCTAACCATCGCGAAGATTCATGAAACCACCTGTAAGAAATATTAGATTAGTTTGAATGAACTTTAAACTGAACTTTACGATGTGACTCTGTCTTTTTCATTGCTTGTCATCTTACCATGAGTAGAGGAAGAAGACATAGAAGGGCAAAGACACTGCCAAGGTCAGCCACCTCCAATCCCGAATGAAGTATGCTATGAGTGCCAGGATCAGCTGTCCCACTGTGTAACAGTAGCCTGTTATTGTCCCCACTACAGTTCGCACACGAGTGGGAATCCACTCTACAACTTGAAATAAAAGAATCACAGAAGGAGAGATCATTTAGTATGATTAGCACCCCATTGTCACCAGCATGGCTGCAGAATTCAGTTCAGTCCTTTTACAAATCACATTGACTACTCTTCATCCAGATAAGTCTCTTACTGAGCGAGAAGGTGTTGAGACCCAAACCAGACAAAGCCATGCCACAACCAAAGCGGAACACACAGAAGAGGGGGAAGGAGGTCGAGAAAGCAGCACAGGTTCCTGACACAGCCATCAGCAGGTTAGAAATGAGCAGGAGTATGCGTCGACCATATCTAGAAGAAAAGAACAAAATAAGTGAAACTTTATCTGAATTAAGTGCTGCTGAACAAGTAAATGTTACCTGTCTGAAAGGCCTCCAAAGACAACAGCTCCCACGAGGACACCTCCCATGTAAATGGTTTGCCCCATTTGCTTCAAAGAGCGCATGTCACACACCAGATGCCACTAATAAAAAAAATGAATAAAGGTTACACACATGACAGGTGAACATATTAATACATGTACTGGGATGAAAAGATGCCTAAAATAAAAAGTCCTACATCAGATATGATTGTGGAGCTCATTTCAGTCATGTTATAGGTCCATCCATCTATGCATCCCTGCAAGTCCAAGCTATCTCCCTGCTCCAGTGAATTAAAAGTACCATTCTTATCCAGGAGGTGCCACTGTGGAGCAGCATAACGCTGGCACTTGTGTGGTTTCCCCGTTTGGTCTAGAGGTACAGTGATCAGCAACCTTTCCTGTGGGCTCAGCTGGGTCTGAGAGAGATTTGAGTGAGTGCTGCAGTGGTGATGTGGCACCGCAGCCACAAAGTTCTGCAGCAGGTTGTGGCTAGCCATCATTAGGACAGGTATGCAGAGGAGGGTCACATGCAAGACCTGGAAACGTCCTGCGCTGCCCACCTGTTCTAGGAGGTCACCAAAAGCCATATTCACAGTGCGACTTAACGTTAAAGGCAATAAATTATTTTATTGCTTCCTAGTTTCTTGTAGAACAATCGAATGTGCAAAAAAACTGTGTTGTTCCAGCACCTGTGACAACATAAAAGCAAAAGTTGTAAAAAATGAATCATGTAACTTAAGTTAATTAATCAAGTGTCAAATAACAGGAAGTATAATAGACTTACCTGTTGAATTAGTCGTCTCTCATTGCATTAAATACATAAAAAAATACTATGTATAAGTGTAGCACCTTCATTAAAACAGCTAACAAAAAAAGCTCAAAAATCCAAAAGACTGAAAGAAGTCTTGTTCTTGCAACGTCTAAAAATGAGTAATCGGCTCTCAAATTCCAACGGCTTTTCTGAAATTTGGATTATCTGGAGTGCAGGAATTAGCAGCTTGTTCTCTGAACACTGAGGTAGAATGCTGAGTCCTTGCAGGAACAATGTCTTGTTTAAGTATTTCTGTTCAAGTGAGCTCCAGCATCAGCATTGGGCTCTCTGCTCCTTTCATGCTCCTTTCTTTCTTTGCACTGAGACACACTTCCTGCCCTTTACTGGTTACTTAATATGAAAGACAGACCATGTCTGTGTGTGTGTGTGTGTGTGTGTGTGTTCTTCTAAAGCTACCTTTCTGAGGACCAGTTTGAGTTTTACACCATCGGAGTGAGAACGTTTTGATCGGTCCTTACTTCTTTACAAGACTGGTTAGGGAAAGTGGCTGGAGAATTTATAATGTCAATGAAAAGATAGCCTTGCTTTCTTTGTCATTTTCTTTGCTTATATATTTTTTTTAATTATTTGTTCATAAAGATATCATAGAGGACAGCTTACTGGAATAAATAAAAACACAGACAAACAATAAGTAAGTGCGTGACATAAATTGCAAAAGATACTGATATTCAACTATTCAAATGCACTTTAACACCATGACTTCTCCTCCTCCTCCTCCTCCTCCTCCTCTGTCTCTTCTTGTTATACAGAATTTGCCATCAATAAGTGACTAAGAGTTATGAGACAAAGTCTATTCTAAAAAGAAAAAGAAAAAACACTCCACTCCAGTAATTCACATTTTCATTTTACAAACTTTGCATTTGTATTGTGTATAATGTTGCTAAAACTGGAGACTTTTCTGCCTTGTTCATGTCCTGGTGAATAGTTATGAGGAATGTGTATACTTGTGTAAGCATCAGCATGAGATGTCAAGCTCAGTGAAGTTGCAGGTGCACCAAAGCATAACAATAAACTTTCCATTTTTT
This sequence comes from Chelon auratus, assembly GCA_030220025.1. NCBI lineage: Eukaryota > Metazoa > Chordata > Actinopteri > Mugiliformes > Mugilidae > Chelon > Chelon auratus. The sequence goes on along the minus strand of JASGAT010395305.1, from coordinate 11,998 downwards.
CAGCTGTGAGTCTCTGTTCCTGGAATGATTTGTTCTCTTAGATTCCTCCCTCATCCGGATCTTTTTTTGTTTTAGCTTGAGCCTAAAAGAAATGCAGGTTTTTGACAGAATATATGACAAAAAGACACAAACAGACTCTCTGGGTGTTTTGTGGACACAGATGAAATGGTTAAATCAGCCACAGAGTAAAATGAGCTACATTTTAAATTCTGCTTTAATGTTTTACAGAAGAGACATTCTAACAGGTAGAATGACTCATTCAATTTGTACATACTGCACGTTTGAATGACTAACAGGCACAAAAGAACACAGTGTACATAAAAGACAGTTCAATGTAATCCAAGAGATAGCCATTCATGTAGTGCTTTGACTGATGTGGGTATTAAGAAATCTGCTCACGCATGTATGAGCAACCGGTGGACAGAATTCAAGAGAAGAAGAGGAGACAAATGGAATTACTCTGTGTCCCTTATTAGGAGCCATATGTTACACTGTCTCGGGCACAGAGAAATGTGCATCACCTACCACATCAAAAAGGAGGATAGGGAGTAGCTTATTTCAAACTTTTGTGTGTGTGTGTGTGTGTGTTTTACTGTTTAGTTTTTTCATAAACTTTGTCTTCTCTGGCTGCCCATGAAATCTAACTAGACCAGTTTACATGATATATCTTGCACCACATATCACCAGTATCTCACGCAAAAATGGACCAAAAATGTTATGAATGGCTCTTAAAAAGAAACTATTTCGGACAACACGTACAGTATACAAAAAAACTGCTGATATACAAGGAGGATAGAATAAGATTTTACTTAATGTATTTTTTTTTTCCTTCTATTTCTGCTTGGCCAGCACATAGAAGCATGCAGCCAGCTAGCAGCTTTGTAAGGCTAATGGTAATGGCATTGTCTAATTACGTGTGGTTAAAAACTAAAAGTCTAAATTCTGACTTTACAACATCGTGATGATATTCATCTTCTGTAATCACTTGTCCTGTGAAGGGTTGTGGGGGGGCTGGAGTCTATTCCAGCTGTCATCAGGCGAGAGGTGGGGTACACCCAGGACAAGTCAGCAGTCTATCGCAGGGCTAACACAGAGAGAGACCGTTCACACTCACACTCACACCTACGGCCAATTTAGAATCACCAATTAACCTAACAAGCATGTCTTTTGACAGTGGGAGGAAGCCGGAGTACCCGGAGAGAACCCCCCTGGAGAGACACAAGGAGAATGTGCAAACTCCACACAAAAAGGCCCAGTCAACCCATGGATTCGAACCCAGAACCTTAAATTCATGTCATGATATACCCTATGATAGTATTTGATATTCTCAAAACTATGAACGTTAACATACAAATTTAGTCTGTGTCATTTATCTGGGGCCACATCTACTATCTACACTGTCCACTACTATTTCTCCTGATTCCTAGCATGTCTATGTCACAAGACTGTGGCAGACAAGCACAGGCAGCCATATCATTTTAAACTGCAAAGAAAGGCCTGTCACTGTTATTGCATGAATCATTGTCCTCGTCACTGAATTATAATAGCGTTCAAGGGAGCAAATACTGCAAGTGATTCTTCCAGGAGTCAATTTATAAAATCACGTAGACTACATGTTGTAGGAATGCCCCATATAGATAAAAAGTGATAATTTCTTTAATTTGTGTGGTTATCTAAAGCTGTGACATGTTTGGTGTTGGTTTGAACTTTAAACGTGTTGAGTTATCTTTTAGTTTATTACACCAGTAAACCTTCAGCCAGTGATATACCACAGGCATCCTCTCACGTTGGTCCTGTTGCTCTGTTAAACTCAACCGAGTGTGAACTCGGTGTCAACACAGAAAAAATATAGAAAGGTTAAATCTAGTCCAAGAATCAGATATAATATTTATCCAAACATTATGTTTTTTTTTTTAAGTTTCCTTTCACTGTTTCCTACTGAAAATTTTGTTTCTTTTACTGAAATCATTATTTTAACAGTATTTTTAGTGGAAGTTTTATTTGATGAAAACACATTCAGAATGTTTTAGCATTTTCAGAGTGGCATCAGATGTAATAAACTCATTTGTCCAATGGACACACACATACAGACACATCTTGTAATTATCTGTTTCCCAACCTGTGTTGCACTTTGACCATATACTGTTTGTCCGGGTAGTTGTAAGAGCTGCTAGTATAGAAGAGCAACCACATTCACATGCACAACATTAAAACGCATTATATAATATATAATGTGTTTATATAGTTATATTTTAAAATACATTTAAATCTATTTCAATAACCTGTAATGGCAATGTGAAAACAAGCTTTTCTAATATTTTTCTCTCAAATTATCAATATGAAATCTCTCATTTACTCAGTCTCTTTCCTGTGACACTCTAAACTGTGGTCATGTGTATTTTGTTTTCGCTTCAGTTCTCCTTGAGAATTTGGTGTCCAACTGTGGAAATTTTAACTGATTGGACATAGTTTAGAAACCAAGTAACCCCCACAAACCTCCATCCAATACTTGATTTTGTCTTCCTGTCTTCTACACTCAAAGTTATGCAAAAAGAGAAGAAAATAAAATAACACCACAAACCAGTGCCAAGCTCTGGGAGCAACTGGGGGTTCAGTGTCTTGTTCAAGGACACTTTGGCATGTGGCAAGTTCTGGAGATTGAACTGCTAACCCTAAGGTTTGTGGACAACCTGCTCTAACTACAGAGTCACTACCCCTTCTACAAAGAAAACAGAAAAGAAGTCACATTGAGTTTTTTTAGGTTTTTACCTCCCTAACTATCAATCTCACACATACGCATGTCCACATACACTATATCAGCAATACACTCAGTGTGACTCTCCTGCTTGAAAACACCTATTGTTTTATTTATCTCCTGTCAACACAGTGTTGTATTCAGTTTTGTCTTGATGACCATTATTCATTATATCCCTGTTTTTGTGCCATACTGCAGTAAAATAAAAAGCTTTGTATATGCTTCATATCCAACAGGTATTTGTCTAGAAACATCAAGTATTATTTCTAGCTGTACAGAACAGCGTGAACAGGCTTCATTACTCTTCTGATTGCTGCTATATAGCGTTCAGCTAAATCTTCATCTGTCAAAACAAACTTAAGATTAAATTTATCAGGCAGTCTAGTTTGATGTGTTAATATACATAATAATAAATGAAGTACTTCTGATCTCAACTGCAACTCTGTTTTAGAGACTCCAGATGTAATAAATATATAAACAGTATTTACATGCTCTGTACATGTGATTGGTAGAAACAAGTTTCTTCAAAACAGGTCTGACTGCAGTTTGCTTTATTGGCAAATAAAGGCGTCAAAGATTAAAATGAAGACACAGGGATTTAATGGACGACAGTGTGTTTCATCTGCCTCTCTCTTTCTTCTAATCTTCATCAGGTAGCAACAGCTCCTCCAACAGGCAATTTAGTGAACTTCATTTTTCAATCAATAACAAATCTGTTGCATGCATTCAGTCAAGTTTCCAGAAACCCCCAAAGGCAAATCCTTTAAAATGTCAGCCCTGAAAACAATATTGCCATGATCAGGTATTATTAAATAGACAGGAAAATAAAAACACATTTTTGAGCCATGGCTCTCAAAAAGCTCTGCTAATCATAATCATAATGTAACCACATCATTCATTCATTCATTCATTCATCTTCTACACCCGTTTAGTCCTGTTAAGGGTCACGGGGGTCTGCTGGAGCCTATCCCAGCTGTCATCGGGCGAGAGGCAGGGGTACACCCTGGACAGGTCGCCAGTCCATCGCAGGTAACCACATCAGTGAACTTTATATTGTAAGGTCAAGAACCTACAGTACCAGTCAAAAGTTTGGACACACCCTGTTTTTTTTCTTTATTTTCATGACTATTTACATTGTAGATTCTCACTGAAGGCATCGAAACTATGAATCGACACATATAGAATCATGTAGTAAAAAAAAAAGTGTGAAATAACTCGAAATATGATTCATATTTTGGAGTCCTGCAAAAACTTTGAATGTGCAGTTGGAAAAACCATCAAGTGCTATGATGAAACTGGCTCACATGAGGACCCCCCCAGAAAAGGAAGACCAAGAGTCACCTCTGCTGCTGAGGATAAGTTCATCCGAGTCACCAGCCTCAGAAATCACAAGTTAACAGCACCTCAGATTAGAGCCCAGATCAATGGCTCACAGAGTTCTAGTAGCAAACACATCTCTACATCAACTGTTCAGAGGAGACTGTGCCAATCAGGCCTTTATGGTCAAATAGCTGCTAGAAAACCACTACTAAGGAAAAGGAACAAACAGAAGAGATTTGTTTGGGCCAAGAAGCCCAACATTAGACCAGTGGAAATCAGTGCTTTGGTCTGAGTCCAAATTTGAGATTTTCGGTTCCAAACGCTGTGTCTTTGTGGAAGCAAAAAAGGTGAACGGATGGTCTCTACATGCATGGTTCCAACCGTGAAGCATGGAGGAGGAGGAGGTGTGATGGTGTGGGGGTGCTTTGCTGGTGACACTTCTGGGGATTTATTCAAAACTGAAGGCACAGCATGGCTACCGCAACATCCTGCAGCGACATGCTATCCCATCCAGTTTGTGTTTAGTTGGACCATCATTTACTTTTCAAAAGGACAATGACCCCAAACACACCTCCAGGCCGGGTAAGGGCTATTTGACTGAGAAGGAGAGTGATGGAGTGCTGCCTCCACATGACCTGGCCTCCACAGTCATCTGACCTAAACCCAATTGAGATGGTTTGGGATGAGGTGGACCCCAGAGTGAAGGCAAAAGGGCCAACAAGTGCTCAGCATCTCTGGGAACTCCTTCAAGACTGTTGGAAAACCATTTCAGTAAAAATATCCCTTTAACAAGAAGAGAACTCATACAAGGCCAGACTGCCTTGCCCCATTGGGGTGAGAGGACAGCTGAGAGAGAATAGGAGAAATAACATGTTGTTAAGGTCAGCAATTGCAGATCAGAAACATACAGCTCTGAAGACAGATATAGTGTACCATCAGCATCAGAAAGGTAAGGAGAGAGAGGACAAAAAGAAAAAAGCACAAACTAGACGACACAAAGTTAATGTAATTCATGGTAACATTTAACGCATTAAGAATGAAAAAGAGGATAGTAGAAGAGATGTGCTCACTGTGTAATGGGAGGAGTCCCAGCAGCCTAGAGCTATAGCAGCACAAGGGACGGTTCAGGGTCACCAGAGCCAGTTCTATCTATAACAGGGGTCGCGTTAACCGAATACATTCTGTCATAGACGGTTTTTTTAAACTGTGATAGAAAAATCTGAAGGCCATATTTCATTTTGACAGATTGCAGTTCACACCCCTGACCAGTTGGTGGCGAGTGAGTTAGTAAATTGTGTCTTGCCTCTAATCGCAGTTTGCATTCCAGTCATCGCGGAACTTTTGTCAGTGCACAATTTCCTGGTACACCGATTACACTGATACACGCGTCAGAGCTCGGCTGTCCATAGACATATACAGTCAATGATGAATATATGTATATGTCTATGCAGCTAACGGCTACCAAAATGGAGGAATCGGATGAAAGCACGTTGCTAGGACTGATAGAAGGCTAATTTTATTTTAAAAAACTACCTGATGGAAGCCTTGATAAAAACTGAGTTCTGTGCAAATTGTACAAAAAAAATTTTTAAAAAAATAGTTTGCATACCACTGCAGCACTTGAGCCCTACGGTGCCATCTAAGAGCTTTTAGCGCTAGCAGTCCGTTCCAAGTACGGACAAGACGTGATGACAGCCCAAACTTTTTAAACCATTTAAAATAAGTACTGTTCTGAAAAAAGTATTTAAAGTTAATGAAAACTTAATGAAAATTAAATGCTATTGAATTTGTTAAAGTGACGGGTAAAAATAGGTTACGATGGGATTTTTATGGCCCTGTAAGTCAAAATGACTGACTACGAAAAAGTCTAGCGCAACCTCTGATCTATAGGTGGTGACTGATAATTGAAGGCTCTGCCTACAATTCTAATTTTGGAGACTACTAGTTGTGGTATTTGGGTTTGTTGAATGTCGGTCCTAATAAGTTTGTATGTTAGACAAAACGATGCTTTTAGCGCTGTGGACTAATGGCCACGAGGTGGAGATTTCTGGTTATGTGTGTTGTTTTTAGAGAGGAGAGTAAGTTTCACTTGGTTCAGCGGACTGGCGAATAATAATGTTTGTCAAGAGATGTCTCACTTGCATATTCTTTTCCGAAAACACAACATGGTGTCAGAAGTGCTGTGACACTAACTTGGGGCGAAAATGATCTACCTGGAAAAGGCAAGAGAGAGAGAGAACGGGAGGTGAGTGAAGAAAAGAATAATGAGTGATGATGGGCAGAGCGGGAATGGAATTAGCAGAATGGCTAACACACCCAGCGCTACACCCAGCATTCAGCCACTGGAGCACTTTGATTTTTCCAAACCATACGAGAGGACAAAATGGATACGGAGATTTGAGAGATTCCGTCAAGCCAGTAATCTAACAGCAAGCACCTAAGATAACAAGGTGAATACTTTGGTTTATTGTATGAGAGATAAAGCTGGCGATGTTTTAAGAGGCTTGAAACTCAGTGATGCAGACCAACAGCAATACATGAAAGTGAGGGATGGCTTTCAGTCTTTCTTCATAGTGAAGAAAAATATTGTTTATGGATTTAACATGTGCAAGCAAGAAGCACATGAGTCTGTCGATGCATTTGTCACTGCCCTGCATGCATTAGCAGAGCACTGCAACTATGGGACATTGCATGACGAGCTTATTCGGGACAGAATGGTGGTCGGACAAAATGGTGGCATGCCTTATCCTAATCACGAGTGCCCCGCCAAAAATGCAAAGTGCCATTCCTGCAGTAAAAAAGGTCACTACCAACGTGTATGCCTTGCAGGCAAAAACTGTGCATGGCTCTGTTACATCTGATGCTGATCCATGGACTGTTGAAATAGACATAATTGACAAAAATATTACATTCAAACACCGGAGCAGACATTACTGTTATATCACAGACTGTATTCAATAATATTTTTTTCCAATGTAAAGCAGCCCGTCCTTTAGAAAGCAGAGAAACCCTATGTGGCACACTCTGATGCCACTGTGGGTTCCTCAGCAGAGAATCACTCAGATAGCGATGACGTTTTAGTTCTTTTATTTTAGCTAACAGCTCTTAGTTGGCACAATGGGGTTGAAGTGCTTCAGTGGTATACATACTCTTTTATAGCAATGACGTTTTAGTTCTTTTATTTTATTTCACAACACACAACACATCCTCCGGTGTCGTTCGCAGGCAACTTTCTGTTTCACGCTGCCGACAGCCGTCTCTACCATCTCTACCTCTCTACCTCTCCCGAGCCCTCTCCACATCTCTCGCCTGCAGCTGATGCACCACACCTCCTCCACATACCTCCACCACCCGACTTAGGCCGGGGAGCCATCCGGCCCTCTGCCCGACTCATCAGTCTGCAGGTCAAAAGGGAGAGAGAAGTTAGGTGTGTGGAGAAGAGGCTCCTCACAGAGGGCCTGCTTTACCCTCTCAAGCGACACCTAGCACTGCTCCATCCACTGGACCGGAACTGAGGCACCCTTTCAGGTGAGATCGGTCTAGGGGCTGGTCAGCTCCGCGAAGTTGGGAATAAACTGCCCCAAAAACCGCCACGCCTCTTTTTTGGTCTTGGGCCTTGGGCAGGCTGCAATCCCCGCTGTCTTATCTAACTGTGGACGCACTTCCCTGCTGACCAAGTTGTACCCCAGATACCGTACCTCCCTCCATCCAACTGCACACTTCTTCTGGATGGCCAAGAGCCTCGCCTGCCTCAGTGACTCGAGCACCGCAGCCACCTGCTGCACATGCTCCGCTAGGACTGGACGATATATCGATATATTTTTTAATGCGATATGGAATTAGACTATATCGCGTATATCGATATAGTTGCTGTGGATTTGCGCTGTGATCCTTGCTCCAGGCAAGCTGCTGACCTGGAGCTCTCTGCACTGCTCCCCGCGCCCCCGCCCCTCCTCTTTCATGCACAGATAGGGTGACCAGATCCCAATTCACCAGACGTGGGACAAAGACTACGTTTGTGTGGGACAATGTGGGACAATGTGGGATACCAATGCACCAAGGTAGTCTAAAAGAACTAAGAGAAAAAATAAACATTTCTATTCTTTGCTTATAGCATTACTATGCTTTGCCATCTGATTGATTCAGTGGCACATAACAGCCTGCAAATAAAAACTTAACAAACATGTTTTATAATATATATAACCTCGTTTAAATGCAACTTTCCCAAGGTGAGCAACACGCTTTGTTTCGCATCGTCTGTGTCGTTTCACGTCGTATTCACCTCCGTGTGAAACGGAAAAATGACTCGAAACTTCACAGCAAACTTCACCAGAGTCGCCTTGCACTGGTTTCACCCAGGGATAGATAGTTCCCAGTCTTTATTATAGCTGCATTTCCTCATATTAGCCGCACGGGTTATGCTTCCCTCCATGTCTCTCGCTGCATGCCGTTCTGATGATTTGCATTGTTTGTGGGCGCACCCTTAACCTGCGTCTGCGTCCCAGTTTGATTGACATGATCAAACAGCTTGTTATGTTAACAACCAGAAACCGGAGCAGCTAATTTCCATTTACGACTGGGTACTTACTTGTTGTTGAGGGGGGACTGTTTTTGTCCCCGTCCTCTTCCCTATGAATGGTGCTCTAATGACTCATGTCCATCAGAGGCTCCAGTGTCAAGGTGTGAATGAGGTTGAAACTTCTTGGGGACAGAAGTTAAAATTGTATTGTAAATAGATGGCCGATTAAATTTCAGTCCACCTCCTCTGTTTAGTGAAGGTTTTTCCAGTCTTGCCCAGTTGGGATATCCACATGTCTTGAGTGCCCGTTTGATGTGTTTCTGCTCCTTCTCCTTGCCATCCAGTCTTGTGGGTACAGTCTGTGCTCTGTGCTGAAGCATTCTGATGACCCCTAGTTTGTGTTCAAGGCGGTGGTGGGAATTCACCTTGCGATAGTCCACACAGAACCGGATAGACCCATCTTTCTTGACTACAAGAACGATGGGGCTACACCAGGACTCTTCTATTACACCCATCTCCAACATAGCTTTCAATTGACTGAACCACTTTTCTCTTGTGCTCAGGTAGGGCCATGAACGTACCGTCACGCCCGGGCGAGTCTCAGTTTGGTGTTGAATAAGGCTTGTGTGTCCTGGCAGGGGGGAGAACACAGCGTAACGCTGCTGCAACCTTGCTCTCTCGCTCTTGCTCTCTGGGATGGTGAGAGATGGCTTTCACAAAGGAGCAGGATTGGCCCCAACTCATCTCTCTCTGCAATTGCCGTCACCAGGGAAACAGACACAGCCTCTCTCCAAGCTTTAAGGAGGTTGAGGTGATAAATCTGTGTCACCCCTCCCCTGTCAGATTGCACAAGCTCATAGTCAACATCACCCACTTGCCGTGTGACCACAAAGGGTTCTTACCACCTGGCGGGTAATTTTGAGTTAGACAATGGGAACAATACAAGCACTTTATCTCCCAGTGAAAATTCTCTTAATCTAGATCCTCCTCAAATTCTCACGTGATAACTGTCCTAGTGTGTGGAGTTTTGCTCTCAGGTCCAGGACGTACTGAATTTCGTTTTTAATGGGGCTTGGACCTTCCTCCCAGCTTTCTTTAACCAGGTCCAAAACCCTGCATGGTTTCCTGCCAAACAGCAGTTCAAAGGGAGAAATTCCCTTGGAGGCCTGGGGTACCTAGCACACTGCAAACAACAGAGGATCTAGCCACTTATCCCAATTGCGACTATCATCGTGAACAAACTTACGGATCATGGACTTCAAAGTCTTATTCAGGCGCTCAATGAGGCCGTCAGTTTGAGGGTGGTAAACACTGGTTCGAAATGACTACCCAATAACCCTTGGTCAGTCAGGATCTCTTTCGGGATCCCAACTTGGGAGATAACTTGAAACAGCGCCTGCACCACACTCCTTGCAGAGATGGTGCGCAGTGGCACTGCCTCTGGATATTGCGTTGCGTAATCCACAGAACTAACACAAGGCGATATCCACCTGTGCTCCGGTGAAATGGCCCAATGAGGGCGGTCCAGTGTCTTCTCACACCTTATATGTCCAGCCATCGGGCTATAATGAGCCGCCTGGAAAACTATTTCCCGGTGGCTTTTTGGTAGCAACAACTGGGTAACAACTGAGTGTTATGGCTCACTCTGTATAGTCTTTCCTTGCGCAATGAAAAGTGTGGATACGTTGCGTCACCATGTGACCATCAGTTTATATCACTTGGTCGTAGGCAAAGCGCAGAGTATCGTCACAAGACTGCTCGAGTAGAAATTCTTCCATGGAGTCAAACATGGGAACCTGCGGAGCCTCCTGTGTAGGCACTGCCAGCCCCCCCTCCCCTTCTGCAGTGTTGGACAACCTCACGTCACCGCTGAGCACAGTGCACATATTCCATGTCCCTGTCGTGAATGCACTCCCACACACTGTCCCACTAACCTATCAAACCCTGGCCAATCAGTACCCAGAATCAGGGGGTGCGTCAGGCGGGAGCTACCCGCAGCCTTCACACTACGCACATATGCACACAACCGAATTTCCACTGGTGCTATCTGTGAATATCCCCATGCACACACCTAATATCCACCCATCCTGCCTCTATCAAAATCCACATGCTCCTTACCGGAACGCTGTACATCCCTCCTGGACCGGGGGAGGGTGCTGGAGGACAACCCGAATCACTTGACCGAGCTCCATGAGCAGGCACTCGAGGCGGAAGTGTCCGGGTTGTACACACCTCCAGCATTCCTGCCCTGCCGCCTGAGTCGAAAGCAGCACCTGTAGCAGCTGAAACCTGGGGAGGAAAGGAAGGAGAAGGAAGATTAGCGCGGGGAGATGGGAGGGTTGAGTAGGTGTGTGGTGCGGGGGACCCAGTGCGGGTCTTTTGCGGAGTGCGCACCCAGTCCGAGGTAGCAGCTGGGAGCCCTTCCATGAACTGCTCCAAGACGATCTTGGTTGCCGTATCTTTCAGCTGCTGGGTTAAGACAAATGGCCAATCAGCGGGTCCCAGCTTGGTCCCCCGGAACCTGCGGCGATGGTCTTTTGCGGAGAAACCCAGTCGATCAAGGACACCCCTTTTAATTTCTCAATACTGTCCTGAGGAGGGGGCAGGCAAGCCGAGCACCGCAGTTTGCGCATCCCCTGACAATAGGGGAAGCAGTCGCACGGCCTACATCTGCAGAAATGTTTGTGAGTCATCCTGTGCTGACATCTTATGGAATGTGAGTCTGGTAAGCGAGGGGGCTGGTGACGCTGCCCCTGCCTGATTGACCATCACCTCCAGTACCTGGATCTGTCTCTCTGCCTGGCACTGGAGCGCTGCCAGCTGTTGCCTGCTGAGCACAGCCTGGTCCCGGTTCATCGCAGCAACCTCCGCCAGCATTTTTGCAATCGTAGTTATTGGTTGCTGGCTCCATCATCTCCTATCCCTTCCTCCTGCTGAAGTACGCTGGGCACCAATGTGGCGTACTCTGATGCCACTGTGGGTTCCTCAGCAGAGAATCACTCAGATAGCGATGACGTTTTAGTTGTTTTATTTTAGTTCACAACACATTCACACACATCCTTTGGTGTCGTTCGCAGACAACTCTCACGCTGTCGACCATGTGTGCCGACAGGATGCAGGTGTGCCAATAACCAGGGCCGGCGCTAGCCATTTGGGGCTGGTGTTGTTGGCTACAACTGCTGGTTGATGGTTCTTCCTCCTGGCCTTGAGTTGCTCCTTGCATGTATTTTAGCATTGACCCTGCATTCAGAAATACAAGACAAAATATTCAGGGATTCTACTGAAATGCATTTTTGATTAAACCATCATACAAAAATATTGCACACATTAGTCTTTTATATAGGCCTATGTGTCACTGGAACATTTAAAATTCAAAACTCTATTTTACCTTTAAAAGAGGTCTG
>JASGAT010395304.1:10777-21030 GCA_030220025.1 Chelon auratus | reverse complement strand
GGTCTTTTAGCTTTGCCCCGTGACAAAAACACAGGATTTTCAGCTTGAACTTTGCAGCCGTCGTTCACGTTCTGGTTTCTGACCAATCAGCCTGTGACCTATGGACACGCTCATCATCATCCCTCACTCTGAGTCAACAGAGAGCTACACAAACAGACACCAGCAACGTACCATGAATCAGCCTGATGCAAATCCAACAGCTACGAGCCTAGAGGTGCACCATCAAGTGTGAAATTCAGGATTCAGTTACACTGCAAACGTAAATACACTCCAATACCGAATTCTCATCATTTACGAGCAGTATTGGAGGTTTGTATTGTACACGCATGTGCTGATATCAACACTGTAAGACCATAAAAAAGTCTGAAATTACAAATGCTGCAGTTCAAACTTGGCCAGAGCTCTATGAAATCCTGCGAGCCGCAGCTATCATGAAGAAGCATTGTGGCATTTTTAAATCAAATGCTGTCAGGCTGGTGCACAAACTCGACTTTGCTGCAGGAGGTCGACTTCAGTTGAAGCATTTGTATTCAGGTGGAGTTGACCTGCTTTTTTTTCCCCCGCAGTGACAGTACAACATGATGAGTGACTTCAAACAAAGTCTCCAGAGAATACGTGTGAGCAGAGTTCAACCATCTTTACTCAACAATACTCATAGTTTATTAAAATACGTGGTAAAACCCAGCATATAGCTTCACTGGATTTCCTTCCACCTCACTCCATTCAGCTTTCATTACTCCACTTTTTCTCGTCCCCGTTTCTTCTTGACCTCCCCTTGACCCGTTAAAGCTTTCGTCTCTTGTCGTTTAATCTTTTCTTCCCTGCGCCGTCCTGTCCAGCAGTCCTCCCTGCACCTTTCCACCTCCTCCTCTTCCCTCCACGCAGCCAACAGCCGAGTCACTCTTCATTCATCCTGTCACCTGTTACCCAGTCGTCCTCCGCCCGGTCTCACCTTGCTTTCTTCTCGAATTTCAAAGAATACCTTTCCTCCCATCCTCCTCTCTTAGACTCAGAGAAGCCCTTCCTCTGTCGTATTTTTTATTATCACTGCTATATCTACTGCCTCTTTACATCATGGCAGACCTTACTCAAGCGGTTACGACTAAACCAGGCCCAAAACATCTGGCATCTTAGAATTAAACATACCTAATTCTCTCTGTATTTCCTGAGAGCTGCTGCGGACGTATAACCGAAAGTTGGCAACGTAACATTTGCTTGATTTATTAAAAATGAGCGAGGAATACTTCAGTGTTTATCATCTCTGTAACCGAGCCAGCTGTTTCATATCTCAGCCAGCTCCTCGCAACTCCTTCAAATGCTTCAAGTATTTATGCACTCCTTCAGGCGAGATGCTGCTTGCATGAAATTACACTTAGACTAGTGTTCTATTTCATTTAAATGCTAGAATATATATTAGCCTTTCCTTGGATTTCTTGTATTTAATGTATAGCTATTAGTTGCGTGTAGTCTTGGATCCATTCATCTAAACTACACTCATGTCTTACAATAATTCTAACTTGTGTATTTATATGTATACAGTATATATAAACAGCAGCCTGTCACTGAACGAGCTTCTCTGCCTGACTATGGTCTTGTGCAGAGGGTGGTGGACATTGTTCACGATGGACCAGAGTTTGTTCAAGGTCCTTGCATCTGCCACTGACGTCAGGGACTCTGCATCAGTTTGTCCAGCTGCGAGGTGTCCTCCTCCTTAGTGCTTAGTGTGGAAGAGAACAGACACTGGGGACGATAGTCTGGTAGAACATGTCCAGCAGCACGTGGAAGAACTCTGCAGGGACACTTTGTCACAGCAGTCGACTTTTTTTTTTTACAACAATTCTGATCTTTCCCAGAACTATTAAAATATTAATACCTACTTGGTTTCGACCTAACCCGAACTAAATCCTACACATCTTCTGGAGCGAGCCTTTAAAAACCAAATGTCAGTAAACCCCAGAGTCCCTGATGTGCTCACCCCCAACAGAGAACCAGGTCTCCACCCAGGACTGATTACAAAAAAGTCAAAATTAGAAATGAGCAAACAAAAGGAAGGTAGAGTTTCTCAGTCCACCTTCTCAGGAAGACTATACAGACACAACAAAGCACTCAGACACTAAAGTCACCAAAAGATAGACAAACTTAGCAGCCAACAACACAGCAGCACCTGTATTTGGTTCCGATTCAGGGAATAATTGATAGAATATTGTTATAATTATCCATTTAACCTCGGCTTGGTTTCTGTTCACAGGGCAATCAAGACAAAGACACACCCTCAACGTTCTTGGTCATAATTTTGCAGGAAAAACTGGATTTGAGTTAATCAGGGATTAATCAAATTGAACTTAGGAAATGCATCCGCAGCGATTGTAGGCAGGCACTGGCAATTTATCGCAGTTATGTGGTTCATGCATCAGTGCTCAACAACAGTTTGATCAAGCATCTAGGCTATGTGTAGAAAGCTTTTACATATATATGTAAAAGCGTGCACTCCTCCACATATGCATCAGGTAAAGTGTTGGGGTATGTGATTACAATGTAGTCGTGTTGGTCTGTGGATAATACTGTGGTCAGTGTAGACGAGACCACACTTTTGGCTCAGCTTGGTTCATTTGTTCCACAGAGGAGTGAGATCACTGCGTTCCCACCAGAACAAATGACCCGACCAGAGGGATTAACACTCGACAAATTAGGTGTGAAAGCAAAAAAAAAAAGCTGTTCAGTCTCCACAAATGTCCCAGATGAGACCTCATTTCCGTTACCGCCCGGCTCGAGGGCTGTGCCATAGAGTCATGACGACAATAAATATTTAACTCAATAAACTATATTTAAAAAAGACAAACTAGCCACGGGGTGACATGTGGTGAGGCGTCTCCTTCAGGTCCCTTCAACACTTCCTTCTATTCACACTTTCTCAGGTGTGGCTGATTAGGCTAAGTAAACCAAAGACACTTGCGCTGCCACTGGAAGGCCAGCGGTGTCATGTTGTGACAAAATGTTTGAAGTTCAGAGTTTCTTGGGGTCTTAATGTGTCAGGAGTCCTCAGTGAATGAGATTCCTACCGGGGCCGATCAGTGTTCGCAGCTGTGGAGACCTTTCAGAGAACTGCAGGCGGCTTATTTACCCTAAAATCTGTTCAGCATATTTTTAATGCTACAAATATAGAAACAAGGCTTAAAGACTGAGGACGTTAAAGAGGACGAAGGGTTATCGCTGTTAGCAAGATGTTAAGATGAGAATATGATGTCAATTAGCTTTTTTAATGGGTAGTTTTAACGATCTGTGAAGCTAACATATTAGGAAGGTGGTCATAATGTTATGCCTGATCAGTGTATACTGATAATGCGCCCAGAACAGATTGACATTTGGGTTTTCAGCTACTCCGAGTGTCTACTGTACATGCCACAGCATGTGATAAGCCACTTCTAGATCTTGGCGTCTCTAAGGAGTGTTTGAAACGATGCAGGAGCCTCCTGGAACTTCAACATGTTGACGTCAAAGTCGTCCAGGTAGCGTCACCTGTATTTATGTTTGTCTCCCGTGCCAGCCACCAGCTGGACTCGACTCAAGCAAAGAAGCAGCGTCAGACTGCGCAAAGATACGTAATGACTTTGGCTCCTGCGACCTATCTTTGAGATCATCATTGTGCGTCACCTCCCCTCCTCTCTCATTCTTTTAATTTCCTTCCACGCAGTATTTACTCACCAGCCCTTTTTAGCTTTATTAAACATGATTAAATCTCTGGTGCCGTCAGTGTGTAGCATCTTATTAAAGCAGAAATAATAGGAACCCGACTTGTGAGACTTTTATCCTGAAAAGTGCCAGTGCAGAAAGCGGAGACGGTTTAGCGGGAGCACGCCCTGTATCTGACATTTTGGCTTTAAATTTGATGTATGTGTTGTCACGAGGCATTGCTTGTCCTCTTTTCTGCTCCCTTGTCACTCTAAAACCACTCGCATAAAGTAGAAGTGACGCGGCCTGAATGGACGGCCCAAGCCAAGGCTTGTGTTTGGGTGTGACTTTTTCATTTGGTTGTAAATTTCTCCTAAATATGTAATTTAGTTCATTCTAGTTTAAAAGTCGAGCTCTGAAACAGTCCATGTGAAACGCCATTAGTTTCAGCGGTGAACGTTAAACCGGCAGGAACGAACGGCGCTTTGAGGACGAAGTGGGAAAAACACATCGTCTTGATAGCACGTGCACGCAGTCGTCTGCTGGCCAGAAGTCTTCTCCCCCCCCCCGAGTGCTGTCCTCAAACACGTCTTTGCCCTATCTGCTCTTAAATGTGTCTTGACATCTGCACTTTTTAACGGCCCTCGTGGCAAATGTTTTTCGGTTTCGCGCAGATGTCTAAAAATAACCCGCGAGATATACTCCAGGAGGGGACACACAGCTGAGAGGGGGCACTTGACGGAAGTGTGTGTGGGGGGGNGTGTCTGTTCGTGGAAGTCTTATGTGTGTCATCAGAAAAGAGGATTTTTCTGCATTGGATCGTATCACTTATTAAACCTGATCAGCCATAACATTATGACTTAATATTGTGCAGGTCTCCCTTGTGGTGACTCATCAGAAAATGGACATGGGGCTTCTGAGGGTGTCCTGTGGTGTGGGGGGTCTTTGAGAGGAGGGGCCTCTGTGGATCATCCCACAGATACTTGATCAGTTTGGGATCTAGTGAATTTAGAGGCCAGGTCAACACCTTGTGCTGTTCTTCATGTGTTTTTTTTAGTTATTCCTAAAGTGTTTTTGTGTGTGTGTCTGTGTCAGGCTGCATCCTGCTGGGGATGGCTGCTGCTGCCCAGCAGAACATTGAACTGTCACAAGATGGTCGATGTTAATGACTTCTCCTGTCAGTGGTCTTAACGTTGTGGCTGATGGGTGTATGCAGTGGCTTTCATCTTATCAACATATGTGTGTGGAATCAGAAGCCACCGTACTGATGTCTGAGAAGAAATAACCTCTACATAAGTTAAAGAATAAAAGAAAACTCAAAGGGCAATACAAAGATGGATAAGGTTACAGCCTTGAGTTCTGATGACTCACTTTTTTTTCTTTTTTACAGGCAACAAAGTTGACGTGACGCGCTTGCACACTCTCACACACACGCAGTGCAGCTGCAGTCCTATCAAAGGTGATGACTGAACGGTCAAAGACACTCCTTTCATTAATCTTCAATCAAATCTTCCATTGGTGCAGAAGACTGAGCCCCAGCTCCAGCACACACAGCTGCAGAGGAAGTTTTTCACTGATAAAACGTAAATGACTAGAAAGTGTGTACCAAGGTGTACCTGAGAAAACAACTTTCTCTTGCTCTCGCACTTGAAAGAAACAAAAAGTTTTGACGGACACACAAGTCATAACAGTTGACGGGCATCCTCCGCAAGTCTCCGGCAACTCTAAACCACACTTTAATGCCATTACCGGGGGGCAAGTTGCTTTTAGCTTAAAAGAAGATGCATCTTTCAGTCCAGCTCTCTGTGATCACACTGTAGCTTTCATCAAACTTGACACCGTGCGTGCTGAAAACTTTGCGGGGGTCCCAGAGGGGAGCGAACAAAGAGAAATTGCACGACATGAACGGCTAGCGGCAGCTGAAGGCACTCGGGCAGCACGCACCATCCATCTGCTTGGTAGGGGTGTTGATGGTTTTGGAAGGCCTCCATTTCTCACATTGTGTGAGATTCATTTGGCAAGTTCTGCTTGTGTGGACGGTTGACGACTTGAGGGGGAAAAAAAGACAATAACCAAGCATTTAAATGAATACTCAAAAAAAAAAAAAAAAAATCCTCTGAGCTCAGTTTCAATGACAGACATTAATAACCATCTTTTCAATTGTCTCTTTGTTCAAAAAGCTGAACAAACTGTTGTCCAGACAGACAGACACTCAAAGCATCACTGTCCGTGGTGTATCAGGCTCAAGAGAGTTCGTCTAACTAAAAAAGCATTAAATGATGTGAAAATTGAATATCCAACATTCATTTTCTAGTCACTAGAAGTGGACTAGTCACTGATCACAAAATCAGCAATATGGACGCCTCCTAGAAGACAGGTGAGGAGCCCAGTGGGTCGTTGCAGCAAACTAGCAGCGGTTCATCAAGTGTCAAGCCCATACTTCCGTGCAGAGTATGCAAGTCATACAACAAAAGTACTACTGCATTACAAACTCATCTGAAAAGGCATCTGCTAACGCTAGCAGAGGAACGGTCCAAATCCTCTGGACAGCAGTTAGTTAACAACTTCACCAAACGTCCTGTGGTAACAGAGAGAAGGAGGCTGCACATCAGCTATTTATTGGTCAAGTTCATTGTCTAAAATTATTAGACCTTCAGCTGCTCGGACAAGGCTTCAGAGATATACTGCATTTCCAAAACTATTGATGGTGGTAATTTATGTAGGCTAAACAAATCTGCAGCAAAAAGTATTGATAGGCTCATGTGTTTATGTTCAGTTCTGTTGTGTTCAATTAGTTGACATTGTTGCTGGGGTTGTAGAGTGTGTTTTTTGTCCTTGATGTCAGTGAATGCACCATGCAAGAGACGAGGAGGAAGTTACGGTAGAGTTGACAGTGTTCAGACTGACAGTGTTTATGGTGTTGGCGTGGGCTACGGCTGACAGTAGCCCGTGTTCAAGCTTCAATAAACTTACAGAAAAACCTCGTTTTTTTTTTGTGTGTGTGAAACGCTACGATATGTATTCAGGTCAAGAATAGAGATTTCCTTACTTTATACTGTGTTTTTATGTGTGATGTCATCAACAAGTCCACGTCGACTCGACTTTCACCACGTATTAGTCGACTTTAAAACAACAGAAGTGGTTCAAACCCTACTCTACATTTCTGTAAACACATTACACATTTAATACAAACTCTTTCGTGAGCACCCGCGCAAACATTCAACTCAAACGCCACATTGCTAAGATGATTCTGAATGTTTTTCAGTGGAGATCAACGGCCGACAATCGTCTTTTCCTGCTCGATTCCGATGACAAATACGATCCCTTCTCATTTTGAGATGCTGCTGCGTCGACAGAGCGAAACCACAAACCTTCTGCCAGCTTCCCTCCAGTTTGTTTGCTGGGAAATCAAAGTAGCAGCTCATTAGACCGACTCCCGGTGTGCACTGTACGGGTACACACTTTGGATCTGCGTGTGACTGTGTTCTTGCAGGTATGCATGTGAGTATGAGCGGATAACATTTTAATTAATGTTAATATTTAAAGTACGGCATGTTTATGCCGTTTTGCAAGCTGCAGTGTTTTCTATATTCTATATATTTTATTTAAATGTAAACCAATCCCATGGACTGACACAAAACAACAATGTGCACACTGTATCCTAAGTGTTGTGTGTATCCAAGGCCTAATATGTCTTAATTCCCTGTCTCAGGGAGCTTCACTAGAGTAAACACGCAGACTGTGATTTATTCTGACTCAGTCTTATGTATACACCACTGTCTCTGTATTATTGATTCGTGCAGATGCATCTAAAGCTACACCGAGTTGCTCAATAGGTTTGACGATAACAACGATTTCGTGCATGCGTGTATGCAGGTGCAAATGCGAGTTAATGCATACACAAAATATTCACGTTTGTAGCTACAAGAAAACACCTATTAGTATACATATTTGTGTACGAATACTGATAGATATTAGACAGTGAGTAACGCTGTTATCAGATCCAGTGAGTCACGCAATGCTGAAGTGACACCGAAATAAATGAGATGAGAAACAAAAAGAGAACATTAGTGTGAAGGAGAGAGCTAATAAATAAGACAAAGGAAGATTAAGGAACAGAAGTGATGGGGATTAATACAGAAAAG
The DNA here is from genome assembly GCA_030220025.1 of Chelon auratus. Classification (NCBI taxonomy): domain Eukaryota; kingdom Metazoa; phylum Chordata; class Actinopteri; order Mugiliformes; family Mugilidae; genus Chelon; species Chelon auratus. The sequence continues at coordinate 13,216 of JASGAT010395304.1, read as the reverse complement.
GAGAGAGGCGGGCCAAGAAAGAGCTAAAAAAACGAGACAAGACGAGAAAGAGTGATGAAGACAAACAGTTATAAAGCTGCAGATAACACAAATGTCAAGTCTGGAGGAGAAAATGCATGGTGTGTGTTCGCAAACTGGAAAATGTGGATGTGCACAGCAGCTGAGATGCTCTGCCAGCTGAGAGGGGCAGCAGCACCAAAACACTGAATATTCTCAGAGATTAGATTATAACTCTTTAACTCAGAGGATTCTGATCTGCCACATCTACTGTAAAGACATAAATTTCAAAACTACTTAGCTTAGATATGTTGACATGTGTGTTATTTGGTCATTTTTTACTCATGTTTCCTTCATTTGGCCCTTTTTGGCTTCTAAAACTTCCAGATAACGTCTCATTACACAAAATGCATTCATAGAAATCATTCTTTTCTTAAAAACCAAACCTGCTTTGTGCATTTCTTCAGGCCTCTCCAGCTGCTCAGCCTCCACAAACAGAGTCAATATTTCACTGTGAGAAACTGCTCAATATTTTACACGTTGTCAAACACCGCTGCTCCTCACCCATGCCCATACTCGGTATTAGAAAGAGGCTGTCCTGGCGAGTGCAGCGCTCAAACAACAACGAATGGAGCCCATAAAAATTTCAGACCCCTCAATTTCTACTGTAAACAGGGCGGACGGCGAGCCGGCAGTGCCGAGGCAAGAGCAGCAGCGGCTCATCTGTTATATGATATTTACTTAATAATGCAATATCAAATCATATCTGTGTGGGAAAGGTGTATATGTGGACGTAGCTATAGACAGGCGGCTGACTCAGTATGTTGAGGATGTGCACACAAACAAGGCAAACACTGAAACTCTATTAGCTTTTTATTTTATATGGGTTCTAAAGAAATAATAAATCCCTGCAGACGAGATGCTTTTAAATTCCAGTAATCCAACGGACATCTGGAGGAGGATAGAGACACATCTGGTGCCGTGCATCACCAGACTATATACAGCACATGCACAAAACATAAGCTTTAGAGCAGGAATCCAATCAGAAACACTCAATCAAACAGGTTGCAGAGATAGAGAGAGAGTCACATGCCTGTCATGAAGGATTCTTGAGATTCTGGAGGATGGAGGACAAGCGTTCACTGTCAGCTTCAAAAGGCTGGAAGTGTTTTCGAGAGTGAGTGATGTGCACGTCAGTTTGTATCCTGGCATGACATTCTTGCGGAATGAGAGCTTGGCTTCCGAAGTGTTTACTGCAATAGATTTTATGCTCCGCCGTGAACAATGTGAGTGGAAGTCGATGGGAATAAAAGTGGCAAAACACACAAATAGACGTTAAAGCCACAGGTGTATAAAATCAAGCACCTAGGCATGCAGACTGCTTCTACATACATTTGTGAAAGAGTGGGTCGCTCTCAGGAGCTCAGTGAACTCCAGTGTGGTACTGTGATAGGATGCCACCTGAGCAACAAGTCCAACTTTCTGCAGAGTCAATCTCTACAGACCTCCAAACTTCATGTGTCCTTCAGATTAGCTCAAGAACAGTGTAGAGAGCTTCATGGAATGGGTTTCCATGGCCGAGCAGCTTCATCCAAGCCATACATCACCAAGTGCAATGCAAAGCATCGGATGCAGTGGTGTAAAGCACGCCACCACTGGACTCTAGAGCAGTGGAGACACGTTCTCTGGAGGGATCAATCCATCTGGAAATCTTGATGGATGAATCTGGGTTTGGTGGTTGCCAGGAGAACGGTACTTGTCTGAGCACTTGTCAGCAGACCAAGAGATTCTGGACAATTCCAATTCCAACTTTGTGGGACCAGTTTGGGGACGGCCCCTTCCTGTTCCAACATGACTGAGCACCAGTGCACAAAGCAAGGTCCATAAAGACATGGATGAGAGTTTGGTGAGGAAGAACTTGACTGGCCTGCACAGAGTCCTGACCTCAACTTGATAGAACACCTTTGGGATGAATTAGTGTAAAGGCAGATGAGCCAATACTTTTGACTATATAGTGTACATTTAAAAAGAAGGACTGGATGACTTTTTCATTTAAAACCCTAAAACATACACTGATCCGCTCACGCACACATGATGACCGGAGGTTTTGACACTAACCAGCGGCTTTATCTTTCACCAAAAGACGAGCGCGACATTATTAGACAGCGTCTGCTGATAAGGTCACAGTTGCCGGACAGAGTGGACGTCTCAGAGACAGAAACCACGGCCGTCTGGGCGACGCAGAGGCGAAGTGCAAGATTAATCTAGTAAAAAAAAATAAAAAAATAAAAAAAATAGATGGACAGCAAGTTTAAACCCACGGAAACACGGCCACATTAATGCACCCTAACCTCGAACATGCTGCTGTTACATCCAAAGAGACGCCACAGATTGTAAAATTAATGAGAACATCTCTCACTAAAAGGCTGTTATGTTCTAAGT
>JASGAT010395304.1:0-10772 GCA_030220025.1 Chelon auratus | reverse complement strand
AAAAAAAAAAAAAAAAAAAGCGAGAGCCTCAAGAGAACAGTAAAATGTGCGAGTATAAAAGTCACATTCTTAAAACTTTGTTTGGTGAATATTTACACAATCCTCTGCTCTAAAATAACAGCCGAACCCAGCTGTATTTATTCTTTCGATTTAAAAAAAAAAAAATCCTAAAGATAACACAATCACATGTTTGAAAGCGAATATTAATCTCAGGGGACGGAAAAAAAGTTTTTTGATTTCTCTTATCCCAGTTTTGCCACAAAGCTCAGATTTTTCCCTCATAAAAGCCCTTCTTAATTCGGTTTCTAAATCCTCTCAGCCAGAGCAGCACTCTGTTCTTTTAGTCCCCTGATATAAAAGAGACTTAGATTTAACTCCACTTGTTTCTCGTTCCGTCTTTAAACGGCCGGGACTAGAGGTCATCTGATTTCCCGTCCTAGATTTACAGCTCCATGCAAGCGTTGGGACACCACTAGGTGCATGAGACGTCACAGTTCCTTTATTATTTTTCTGTTTTTTATATCAGCTCTTGAAATAAACAGGAATGGTGCATGAACATTTTGTTGAATGGTTTACCTTTGTATTCACCCTGGAGACCCTACAGCTTTGCGTGCAATCGTAATGAGTGAGTCAGTGAATCAACACTAAATAGTTCGTGCTACTATTGCATGCTTTAATGCTATAAATTGCCTTTATTAATCCCACAGAAACAAAGAACATCTCCGACAGCGTGGCTGATTATACTGCCCTGATTTGTCTTTCCATTCCTGCACAGCACGCATGCAGCTTATGTTGAAAATGGAGAAAGACTGACTACTTGCATATACCGTACACCTCTTGTAGCTATCGTCTGTTTGGTGGCGACTAAAAATGAAGGTTTGTTCATGTTTGCACTGGTGTTGGTCCTTTTTCTTTGAACCTGCTGCAGGGAAGACTGGATAAAGAATTGATTTACAGTGGAGTGAAACTCTGGGTTTTCACTCGGAGAAAAATCAAAATTTCATGCTTGCGGTGAACTCTACTCTGGCCGTTCACTTTTCAGTTCAAGCCAAACTTTCAGCCATTCAGTATTCAACCCACGCACAAGATCAAAAACAAAGGGCTTAGAAGACTGAAATCAAGTGCGTCTTCGTGGCATCTGTGTTGGTTGAACTCGGACACGAACGCAGACCCATGAATAAGCCAAGAGTCGGATTTAATGCCAGATGCAGCTGATGGTTTTCAGCCCAAGAGTTGCTCAAAAGACGCCAATCCAGAATATTAGATCAGTACTTTATTTAGCATGTTAACCACCCAGAATGCTAACGCTGGTGTAGCCAAGAGGTGCCGAAATGCGTCAATTTACATCTATTAAAGAAGGAAGAAGTAAAAAAAAACAGTGCAGTGCAAAGTGACCATAAATGTATTGCTCATGCAGATCTGCAAGGTGCACCAACATATGCATCTTTTAATGTAGGTAAATCATACTTGACTTGGTCACTGTAAATGTAGTTTGCAACACAAAAGCGTGTAGGCAATCCTGGTGAATCATAACAAGCCATGTCTGAGCCTGAGTCTTGAAATCACTGAGCAAAAAAAGGCAGCAGCCAACCATCACAACCACTCACATCTGCCCGGTATGAAGCGTCCACTGAAGCGTCCACTGATGGAGCAATCCTCCTCAAATCGTCTCAAACCAGCCCGAATGTTTTTACCCACAAAATAAAATTCTAAACCACCTGATGCGGCAACACTGCCTGCAACACTCAGCTGTCGTGTCATCTAATCTAACACATTCACTGAAACTTTGGACTTTTCAACTTCCTGTCTGGGGTGGCCACTGACATTTAAAGGGTGGCTGTCCCGCCCTCCTGGCCCTCCTGGCCTTCCTGGCTCTCCTTGGTGGTGCCCCTGGTATCAGTCTAAACGTGTGTGGGTATGTTTGCGTCCGTCTGGTGTATATTTGATATCTGCCTGCCACCAGGTTTGGCTTTCCTGGCTGACCTTTTTCTCTCCGGCTCTGACATACTCCATTAAGACATAACAAAGAAGCAGATTTCCTCCTCCTCCTCCTTCTCTCTGCAGCCCTTCTCGTCCAATATTCATCAGCACCATCCGCGCTGAGGTTGGTTGCTCCCTCTCTCCTTGGATTTCTTTTTCCCTCCATCCCTCTCTGTCTTTGTCCACGTATCTCCGCCGTGATCTTATCTTCATCTCTGTCTCCCGCCTCCCATTCTCCCTCCCTCTCTATCTATCTCTTTCTCCTTCAACACTTGAAATATAAATGCTGCAATGTAACACCCCACAAGCAACGGCTGTGAGGCTGCTGACATAAAGCCAGCACATGCACGCGTGTAAAAGAGTTTAAGTGTTAATCTACGGCACAAGGAGCCCCTCAAAGTCGACTCTAAGCTTAAGTTTTTAATCTCTTCGCTCTTTGTGTGTGTGTGTGTGTGTCTGTCTGAGAAACCACTTTCATCTGAGTGTATTCAAACTAGAGCGGTGGCCTTAAGTCCAGAAACTGCAATTCAAAAAGAAACCATGAGGGGATGTAATCTGTGTTGACTAATGCAACCCCTCCTCCCCCGTCGCTTCCTGGAAGGCTTTGTTGCGGCGTTTTCCAGGTTTGCAAAAAATTAAAAGAAACACATCACAAACTCTTCCTTCTGTTCACAAAGGGCTAAAAAAAAAAAAAAATCCCACACTGATTGCAGAGAACATATTGTGTGCAAGGCTGATGGGGCTTTATGTGGCTTTAAACAGAGCCGCATGTGATCAGAGAGAGTGCCACGATGCATTAGATTCAAACTATGGAATCAGGGCGCTTGAATAAAAGATGCTGGTGTGTGAAGCCTTGGAGGGATGGACAACACAGTCATGGTATGTTCAGGGCATGTGCAGTGTGGTTATTTACATGCATTGTATTTAAATGCGCTCTGTTCTGTTGGTGTTTGCATCTGTTTTTACGACTACAAACACAGATCCGTGAGTAAGCCAAGAGTCAAATCGATGCTGATGGTTTCTGGCCCCAAAAGCTTTTGCACCCAAAATATTAGATCAATACTTTGTTTAGTACTTCAACTACCCAGAATGCTTACGTTAGTATAGCCCAGGGGTGCCGGATGTGTCAATCATGGTCGAGCGGAAAATTGCAAAGGTGGTGTGGGTAGATTTTGGATTGCCACGGCCAATCTGAGTAGTGCATGAAAATGAGGACTGGACCAAGTAAGAAGTGCAGTGCAGTGCAGTGCAAGTCCTCAGAGTAAGGTAACTGACCATAAATGTATTGTTCATGCAGTTATGCAAGGTTCAGGGTATGTGCCATGTAGTTATTTCCATGCATTTTATTTAAATGTGCTCTGTTCTGTTGGTGTTTGCGTCTGGTTTAAGCACTACAGCCAACTTTGGAGACAAAGGAGTGGTATATTCTGTACACTCTTCTTAAAGTTGCACAGTCAGTTCATTTATTATCCATATGCAACATCAAAAATGGTGTTGTGGTGAGCACTGATGCCTCACAGCAGGAAAGTTCTGCGTGGGTTCTCTCCAGGTACTCCAGCTTCTTCCCACCGTCCAAAGACATGCTGGTTAGGTTCACTGGTGATTCTAAATTGGCCGTCGGTGTGAGTGTCACTCTGTGTTAGCCCTGTGATAGACTGGAGACCTGTCCAGGCTGGACCCCGCCTCTCACCCAATGACAGCTGGGATAGGCTGACACTTTCACTTATCAAAAGATATTTTCTTAAAACTAAAATTGGCATTGGTTCCGAAGATTTGTGATATTTCCCCAATATCTGACCTCTAGTTGGCACATCTTGCATATGACTTTGCTTTTGTCCTGCTCTTCTCTGTCGTCATATTTTTAAAATCCAAAATGCTGCATCACATGAGCTTTAAGGCCTGACAGTGCTTTCAAAGTTTAACCTTCTGTCATGTTTAGGCCCACCCCGCCAAGCATGGACCAATGCCGTTGTGCAGTCTTGCCAGTCTGGTCACGGAAAACCATTCTCGCAAGACCGCGCTGAGATTTCAAATGAGAGGATGTGGTGGAAGCGGCATGTATTTAAAAAAAAACATTGATCCAGGGATTTTGTGAATGGATATCGGATCTTTCTTTTTAAAACCAGCCCTTCCTCTAAATTATGAGACAGCACAACTTTAAGATGACCTTGTCATCCGTCATCCAACTGAGATCAAGAATAGAAGCAGGGCTGAAGATGGTGCAAGGGGAGGATTTAAAGGTTTCGCTCCATCGCTTTCCATGGATGGATGGACTCACTGTCTACAAAAGAGCTGCTTGACCTAGCAATCACGATACGATCCATTGCCGAAAGACAACAGTTTTGCATATGTGCAGCCATTACACTGAATCACTGAGGGTGTACTGTATATTAGCTTGTGTTCATCTTAACATCTGTGCATGTTATTGAACATCAGCATGCATGACAAAAGAAAGAAAGGAGAGACCACCTGTGACATTATTTGTAGAACGCACATAAATACACATAAACACATATAAACACAAACAGACTATTGAGTTTAAAAATACAACACATGGTTCCTATGGGATTATTACGATATCACAATGCTTGACTCGTTGTCTCACGGCTCATTGCTTCACTAAGCATCAGTCTAATTCATAGATTGTTATCCAAGTCACTGACATCCCAGGAACACTTGGCTCTGACCCACACACACACTGATTTGATTCACACATTTCTCTGGCGCACATAGTGCATACGCATGAATGTGCCGCACGTGTACAAGAATAAGCTTGAAGAATCATATTTAGCATTAGGGAGACACAGCAGATCCAAAGAAATGTGCATGATGTCCATGTAAGAGGCAGTGAACTGCAGTGATGGAGATGGGAGAGTCGGACACCAGAACCTTAACTCCTACTTGGAACCTCTACAAGGTCACAGCGAGGCCACACTTGTAAAGGACGACAGCTCCAAAGTAAGCAGTAAATGTGGCATGAACTTCTTCTCAAAAACAAATACATTAGATGCTTAAAGCACCAATATTTACCTCCTCAGGAAAGAGGTTGTGCTTTCACCAGACAGACAAACGTTCCCCTTGGCTAGGACTGAAAGTTCAACCAGTGACCATGACCTGTTGGGGATCAGATATCACTTCATACGCTTACGTTCAGGCAACTTTTCTCTGCTAACGTTATTTTGACAATGTTCCTGTATGCATTGAGGATGAAAATTATTTAACATAAGTCATTAAAACATGGTTCGGACCTCTGGGCAATCCGATTGCAAGTTGCCAGTGTAAAGACAGATGCGAACACCTCCAGGACGCATTGAGATCTGATCTCTGACCACATTTGGAGATGGTCTGGGTCTCATGTAGGTAGTGTGAACACACAATGCATCTAGAGTCACATTAAAGACTTCCTACTCAACAGGGGTGCCCCTTTTAAAATATTCTGCCCTTGCAATTGTTAACTAACTAAATACGAAATAAATCTAGTCAAGAATTAACAAATGAAAGCATCTGATATGAATACACACGTGTGATTCTGTCACTAAATAGCGTAGCCGCATTCACCAATATTTGCCTTTATTTCCAGAGGTTTCAGTGTGTATAGAGACTTCCAGGGTTGGACTTGGATCTGAGTTTATTGCAGGTCTCTAAAATAACTCTAAAATAGGGCGATCAATAAATAATAACTTAACGTGCGTGTCCCAGTCATTACGCTCACACATAAACCAGCGCTGATCTCCGTTCTGGAGCGGCGGCAGAGATCCATTAGAGACATCAGCTGTTAGATATATTCTACAGCGCTGCAAATGATGTCGGGGGTTTATTTGCATACAGAGAAGCTGAGATCAGATGTGGAGACGCACGTTAACGCCAGGTCTGAAAAACAGATCCAATCAGATCCAATAATCCGAACAAATGCCTCATTTTCTGTCCTGTGGGGGATCATGGTGGGGCTGGAGCCTATCCCAGCTGTCATTGGACAAGAGGCAGGTCCACTCTGGACAGGTCTCCAGTCTATCACAGGGCTAACACAGAGAGACACTCACACCTACGGCCAATTTAGAATCACCAGTGAACCTAACCAGCATGTCTTTGGACGGTGGGAGGAAGCTGGAGAACCTGGAGAGAACGAAGCAGAATGGCCACAGTCGACCAATGGAATCGAACCCAGAACCTTCTTGCTGTGAGGCATCGGTGCTAGCCCCCTTTAATGTTGTCTATCTTTCTATCAATCACTACACATAGGCCGCCATAAACGATTTGATTTGCCCGGCAGATCTTTGCTGGAGCATAATCAGTTCCCAACAGAGTGACTCCAGACCAACTTTCTGCCACAGATTAACTGTGGTCAGGTAAGTTTGTCTGTCTCTGAGGTTATGTTAAGTTCAGACATTCTGATCAAATCAGACACTTCTTTTTCTTTTTGTTCTATTTCTTGATTTCAGTGCATTAACTTCAGAGTAATAAATCATCCAGATGCATTTGTAATGTTCCGGGCTACATCTAATTTTTCATGGAACATCAGATGTAATTTTTAAGAGGTGAAGATGAAAATAGATCTCAGATCTTTTGTGGCTGCAGTGGGCTTCACATATTTATGAGCTCATCTGCCCAGTTTAAATGTGGCAGAGGGTGATGGTGGGATGACTCATTTTCAGTGTTAGATCAGATCTGCTGGAGTGTTCGCAGCCGAGGCACAGCTACTTTGTGAATGTTTTCATCTTTGATACACACTTATTATTTCAGCCTCCCGTGTACTTTATGTGGAACTGAGTAGCATATTTTGTAGGTCTGTGATAATCCCAAGCAATGGCCGTGGTGGTGCAAGGTCAAAAATGAACGGTCCTTCTTCAGTGAGTATAAAATACCAGCAAAAATTCACATATTTAAAATTGTGGGAGCTGTTTTGAGGCGATTTCAAAAGGAAGTGAGACGCCAAATTTCTACAACAATGCACAGAGCAGCTGTGGACCGGCTCTGGTTTGGCACAAATTGGATCTTTGAGGTTGTTTCTCACTGTTTACCTGCCTACCAACACCTTCCTACCTTCTTCTCCTCGCTTCCCGTTATTGTTTTGTATCGCAGAACGTCTAAAAGCCGCCGGTGTGATCTATCATGCTGTCTAAAGTAGCTGCACAACAGTTTGGCTCAAACTAATAACATGTAGTTATCAGCTTTAGGGCCCGACATTTCAAGTGATACTTCCTGGTGTGGGAAATTGGGATATTTGATAATCCCAGGACCCCCGAGAATCCACAATAACTTTCCCCTTTTATGTTTGCTCTCACCAGTAAATACGGCTCCCTCACGGATGGGTGACAGAGGCGGGGTGAATATTAAGAAGGTTTCTTAATCCCAACACAAGCTGAGTCGAGCTGAGCTGAGCTGAGCTGAGCCGGGAAAACACACACGGGAGATATCGGGGGGGGGGTATTTTATTTTATTTTTTCCTCTACGCTTTGCTCCTCGTCATTATCAACACCTCCACTTTGAGGTGAGAGCTAATCGCCTCGTGATGCAGGCACAGAACACGGACACGTGCAACCGATGCACACTCAAATTAATGTCATCCTTCCTTAAATCTTCAAACAATGTGGTAATGCAAGATTTGATTCTGCAGTGGCTACCGACTGTACACGCTCTTATTAGACACACTTCAGAGCTGCCAGGGAGAATAGTGACTCCTGCAAAGTGCCTCAGCCGTGTTGTGTAGTACAACATGTGTGGGAGTGAGAGATTGCCAGAGTCCTTCACATCTCTCCCTCTGTCTTCCATGCACTTTCATCCTGCTTTAGGAACCAGCCGTTGCTTTGTCTCATTTAGTTTGTGTGTGTTAGAGAGAGAGAGAGCATATACATTAGATGGTTGCCACTCTCCCTTAGAGCAATGCTGAATCTCACCTGCATTACCTCAGTCTGAAGAAGCTTTAAAGAGCCCAGAGCCCGAAACACTCTCTAAGCTCTAACAAGCTCTAAGGCGACGGTGGCAACTGAAAATGTCCTTTTAAGAGAAAGAACAGAACACAGCTCATATGAGGAGACCCTTCAAGCTTGGGGGCAGATGGGTAGAGACGGAGTCTGTGTACCTTTTGGTATTTCAAGTTTCAGGTTTTAGACTAAAGAAAAAATAAGTTTAGTTTTAGATAGTTTTAGAAAAAATAAGCAAATAACTAACATTTTTTTTTTTCATTTTCAGTTTAAAAAGCAAATAAAAATGTTGCTTTCATCCTTTAATATATTAAAAGAAGAAAATGGAAAGATGGCTAAATGAGAAAACAGCCGTTATTTGATTCATATAAAACCAGACATTTTTGTAGGTGAAGAATAAGAAGATAAAGAAGTTGTTTCCAGCAGCCAAAGATTTGATCTGTTGGTCTAAACCACAGACTGTATATAAATATGGACGGTGGAACTGCTCCTCTAAAGTGAAGCCAAAGCAAGTAGAGCTCCCCCTGGTGGCTGGCTGCAGTATAGGTCATAAGCTCCACCTCCTCTGTGTTAGTGGGCGGGACTTGGGACAAAGTAAAAGACTAAAATACACATCAAATATTTTTTTTTTCAAGGATCCTTTCAGTAATTTCAGGTAGTTAATATAACGTTGATGCATGTTCAAGTGTCAATTCTAACTTTTTGCTTTAGAAACATGATGTGACACAATGGCAACTACCTGTTTTCCAAGCCAACCGCTCTGTAAAGCGGTCCCGCGGGGAGTTGTAAAGAAAAAAAAATAAATTAAAAAATAAGTACAGTGTATAATCCAACATTTCCTTGTAACTGGTGGAGGTAGAGCAGAGTGTGGTATTAGATCGGTAGAAGATAGACTAGCCATCTCTCATCAGCTCAAGAAGGCCAAGGACCAGGACCTGATTGATGAGGCTGGCATCAAAGGATGGCACGCAGCCTTGTTCCCAATCGAAGTAGCCTGTCGCGGTATCCCTGCAACATCAGCGCGCCACTTCCTCCAGAAGATCAGGCTCAGTCCCGAACAACTGCGGAAGGCCTCTGGGGAGTTAGCCACGGCAGCCGAGACCAGCTTCATGTGTGGCTGTGGCTGACAAGGAATCGCAGCTGGAACCCCTCTGCAGCTGAAGGCTAACTCAGCCCTCGCTGCCCCACTCAGGAGAGGTGTACAGGTTAAGGGGCGAAACACCTGTGACCCTGAGATACCTGCTGAGGATTCAGAAGGGGTTCCTGCATGCATGCATGCTGACCACTTGTCCAGAGTTCCGTCATGAGAGAGATCTTCAATTGCCACGTTCTAAGTTGCTCCTGCAGTCTCTGCTAGTAGCAAAGCATTTTCAATGTTTATTTCATCTTAACAAAAACACAAGTGAGTCTGGAGAAGTGTGAGCGGGGCCTAAACAGATGAATCACAGCTCAAGTCATTTTTCTTTTTGCACATGTTCTCCGTTTAAACGGACCATGCGGCTGAGTTGTCACAATTCTGAACACGCTTCATCTCGCTCACGGCGCAAATGCGTGGCACAACGACTGCTCCCTCCCGTCACAGGTTTCAATCTTGCCTCTGTTATCTCCTTAACAGAAAGGGCTCAGAGATAAAACTGTTTACAAGACATAAGACATAAGACGTGCAATTTTATACTGTAACGTAAAGCCGAGAAAGCTTAAGGTGGTGCAGACTTAGCGAATCGTGCAGCAGAATCAGAGGCCGATGTTATCAAGCTAGCAACCTATGGCACTATAGAGGGGACACCCATGTATGGTCACTGATGCTGTAGATGTGGATGTGTGAGGGTGGATTTTTTTTTTCTTTTAATTGCTTCAAATAAAACCACACAGTGCAGATCCGTGAGTCCTATTTCTGGGTTTGCCAAACTCTTGCGTAACTTTTAACACTGGCAGTAGGTACGTTTAAAACTAAGGGTGCTTTCAGGTGTCAAACAGGGCCTGTCTGAAAGCTGTGTAGGAGGAAGAGAGAGAGAGAGAGAGAGAGAGAGAGAGAGAGAGAGAGAGAGCCAAAATTGGATCTCTGACTGCCAGTCTGAATCACGACTACATGCTCTGCAGAGTAGGTGAAAATGCGGCTGCCTGTTTGACCACTGATCTGTGACTACTGGATGTGTTTGAGAGACAGAAAGATCTAACCACAGTTTGTTGTTTGTGTCTCAGCGTGCGTGCGGTCGGTCAACGCATCCATGGCGCATTTAGTGAGGATGAGCGAAAGAGGCCGCAGGCTTGATTATCGGCCGTTAAAGCATCAGTTAAAATCCTGTTGATGAGGTCAAGGTTAGAGACAGAACGCCAGCCGCTGGGTTTGAAGGTGATTAAACTCTTTTCTTCATCAAAGCAGATCTTTACCGAGCTCCTTGAACAATCCAATAAACACATAATTAAGTGCACCTAAGCAAATCTCTACCTTCAAACTAACTCTGCTGAACTGCACTTGTTTTTTTGTTAATTCAGCGTCTTGGTTTTTCAAAGGTGTAAAATTCGACTTTCTCTTCATTCTTTAATGTGGTAATTTGATTCCGTGCACAACTGTGGAGATACACTGATCAGCCACAACATTATAACCACCTTCCTAGTATTGTGCAGGTCTCATCAGAGAATGGACATGGGCCTTCTGAGGGTGTCCTGTGGATCATCCCACAGATAATTGATCAGTTTGGGATCTAGTGAATTTGGAGGCCAGGTCAACACCTTGTGCTGTTCTTCATGCTTTTTGAGTTCTTCTTAAAGCATTTTTGTGGCTGCATCCTGCTGGGGATGGCTGCTGCCATCAAGGAGTGTCATTGCTATGGGGTGGGGGTGCCTGGTCTGGTCTAGGTGGGTGCTACA
>JASGAT010395303.1:0-25579 GCA_030220025.1 Chelon auratus | reverse complement strand
CCCGCCTGTTCGGACCTTATTTCCCGCTCCACGACGTCTTCACACCCTGGTCAGTCGAGGGAATACAGCCGTCCATCACTCCTTCCCTGCTTCCTGCTAACACTTTTACTACCTTTAAATTAGCCACTGTCACCGCCAACCATGCCTCGGCATCGCGCTTCTCCAGATGTTCCGGGACACCCTTTTTTCTTTTCCTTCCAAAGCTGCCGCCGTAAATCTTTTGCTTCCTAGAGTGGGAAGACGCGAGAATGGCCTGGAGGACAACCGCAGCTCACCGCTTCCCATCTGTTGGCTCAGGCAGCATTTGTGCGAAGCTTCGTCCTTCGGTGTATTGGAAGGTTTGTGTAGTTTGAGTCGGGAATAAGACTTAGCAAGTCACCCTGTACCAACATGGCATCATGGGGTCATGTATTTGAGTCGATGGAGCATGGCACCGGTCAAGCACAAAGCTTTTAGTGCCAAATGATCTACAGTTGGTCAGGTTTTTGTTCCTTGTAGACATTATAAATTAACAGTACGCTGTTTGGGGTAAGGCAAAGGAAAGCAAAAGGTATGCCACTGTTCCTTGGGAAAGCACAATCAGAGCAACTTGTTAGCTTCTTGGTTAGATTCTTCACATTTCATGAACTACTGGGTAGAAGTGCGTGTCAGGCTAAAATGCAACCACCGAGTCCAGATCTGGTCACTGCCACCATCTCCACGGTTATCGAATCACTCGCCCACCCCCTTCAACCTTTCGCTGAAACATCTGCTTTGGCCGTTTCTTCTCTTGCTGCCCTACTTTTGAGTCGTCCCTGCAGGAACCGAAAACTGTAGTTCTGACAGGAACACTTTTGAGGGTCGGTTTTGGTGCCTCACTTCCCCTAGAATGAGTTGCACCATCCTGACAAAAGTGTACCTCAAATGCAAGAGTTTGCAGTTTGCAAAACACTGTTAAAGCTTGAGCGTTGCAAAGAATCGCTCTTAGTAACAGAAATGTGTAGAAACATGTAGAAATGAATTCCTGGTTCTGCTGAGTCCGTCATAGCATGCAACGTCTTGCAGAACAAAATGCCGTCGCGATAACGGCTATAAGCTGGCTGTTACACTCTTCAGTGGTGGGTAGATCCCCTTATAGTCCCAAGAATTGTTCACTTTGAAAGTGCTGTAAAGGGCAGGAGGGGCATTTAATTGACAAAGTAGAAGACGGTCTGTTGTGGAGCCATGTCATCTTCCTAGGTTTTCACGTATCTGCTGAACTATCTGCGGTGACGTCCTGTTTTATTTTATTTCTGCCCAAATAAGTTTAAAACAAAAAACTAAAAGCTTCATCTCGTGTGCGGATAACTCTAAGGACTCTGACCTTCAGACAAAAAGGTCTTTGGACAAAAAAATCCACCTACTTGTGTTCTTGGTTGGAGGCCAGTTCATAGGTTATTCTCTGCCTCTACACTACATCAGGAGCTGTGGCTGCTTCAGTACAGCAGCATTACTGCACTGAACAAACTGTACCTCCTCCACAGCTGTGAGGGTCAAAGTGGCGCCACGTGCTCCGGCCACGCCGTCGGGGCTGGCTCTCCAAACGGATGCCGCCTGCATTTTGGTTAAAGTTTGTCATCGTTGGAATCAGCTTGGACTTGGAGAGTTTTAATTTTGCTTCTGTGGCCGTGCTTTAACCGTATTAAAGGCTTCTTTTACACCTAGAAAAACTCAAATAAAAGCATATGAGCAAAGTTCTCCGCCGTCCATTCATCCAATTAACAATAGCCCTTCAGTTTTGCGTAATTTGAAACAGAACCCAACGGTTGAGGATGCCATTAAGAGCCGTATCAATGAGTCCGGGGGAACCAGCGAGGTGATGCCCCTCGAGCCCCATCTCTCGAGGCTCCGTTCCTGGATTTTACGACCGGGGATGGGAGTGGGTGGGGGGGATGCTACTCCGCGCCTGGCATCACCCCGGGCCCCGTCAAATAATAATAAAATAAATCAAAACATAAGAGTTTTCTCTATTTTGCAATTTCCTTTCGGGTCCCCGCCGAATATGAAACCAGATGTTTCCGGCGTCCTAAAGACGCTTTTCATCTGCTCTTCTTTTTCCCTTTCTTTTCCGCCCCTGCATGTGTCTTTTTCTGTTTTTCTTTTTCTGTTTTTTTTTTTTTTGCTGCTTCTCTCTGTACCCCCCTCCGCCTCCCTTCTGCTTTTCAAAATTAATGTAAGCCCAAGAAGAAGAAGAAGAAAAAAAAGAAAGAAAGGAAGCTTATAAAAAGTGAAATGTCCTCTTTGCCCAAGGAAGTAGTCTGTTTTGCATTGATAGAGAGGCGCAGGCTGCCTCTGGCCATCTGAGGCTGAGCCTGTTTTTCCTCTGCGATATCCTGCCGCCACATCTCTGCCTCTCGAGTGCGCCTCCGAGTAAAGAAGCGGGCGGGTCAAAGCAATAGCGCTCNTCGCCCACCTCCCCTTTTCTCCAGTCCTCTAATTGGAGGTGCTCAGGTTAAAGAATGTCCCGGTTATCGCAAAGCCTGCAGAGGAACACAATTCGGCACTATAATTCCACTGATGAGTGACTTGCATTTTCAAATATTTAGTGTTGGTGTTTACACCAAGCTGTGTGTCATTATCTCATTCATGCACATTCAAACGGTGACACGAGTTTATACGGGAGAATTAATTCCGACTCGGCCCGAATGGGATTTTTAATAGATTCTGTGTGTGTGTATATATATATGTACGGGAATTCATAAGCGGCTCTAAAGCGCAGACACCGATACCGTGTTTGTGTAATTCTCTTCGTGTGGTCCCAGTCGTCTCCCTTGTATGAAGAGGTTGTCTGTCTCGTGCCTCTGGCCTGTGTTTCGGTTTTGACAGACCGTGCTTCGCGTGCTTTCTGCCAGTCACTTCCAGGCAACCGCAGCTACAATAAACACCGGCCTTGTGTTTTGTTTTGTTTTTTCTTCTCTTTCTTTCTCCAAATCGAGGCCCGGGTTTGATCCCGAGCAGAACTCCCAGCCGGCTCGCTTCCTCCCGGGGAAAACAAACAGGAACATGCGTGCACGGCGGTGGCCTGCACCTGCACAGTGTTACGCCGGACTTCGGCACCCGCTCCAGGTTGAGCTGGCGGGGGCGCTCGCGAAGGTTGCGGGCGATCTGTGGGGTTTTTATTTTTAGTGGAAATCCAAATTTCTTAATGAGTGGCGCTTTATTCTTTGAATGTTTTGAGGTCTTAAAAGTCTTGACATTTACCCTCAAGCCGCTGCAAGCTAGAAAAATATCCCTTATGTTGACTGAACNCCCCCCCTCTCTTCCTTCTTCCGGGCGCCGACAACCAACAGCATTTTACGCCTACTGTTAAATACACAAGTCCAATTACGGTTGTCCTCGTTAACGTGACAGGATGTCAAACAAGCACTTCCTGTTAACTGCCTCTTATCTTAATTGGCCCGGTCCCGGAGGACGGGGTCCCGCTCTGAGCCGGCCACAGTCACAGAGTCTGCTTCTCGTCTGGCCGAGGCCGCCGCGATGGAGAAGTTTATCCAAAAGTGCCGGCAAGACATCAGGAGGTATCCAGGCGGAGTTGACGACGGAAAGCCGAGGTCCAGAGCTCCCCGATTCATTATAAATGTAAAAGAAAACTGTGGTTACAGCCTGTTTCACACTCTTCTCCTCTCTTCTCGCTGTCACTCAGACATCGAAGCTTCGCCTCCTCTTTAGGGGTCCTCGACTACGACCAAGAGCGGCACTCTTAATAAAGCCCAAATGCAATCTCCCTCTAACCCCAATGAGATGCCGAGGCTCCTCAGCTCCTCCATAATGCACTATTCATGCTTTTTATTAATCTCTTTTTCCTCCAGCCATTTTTCAAATCACTCCTTTTGTTTACTCATGAATATTTTTCTGCCTTGTTGAGAGAGAGAGAGAGTGAGCGAGAGGGAGAGAGGGAAGGAGGGAGGTGGTGGAGGAAGAAGAGGGGGGCTTGCTGGCTGGCAGGGCAACGGCGAGGGAAGGGGAGGCAAAAAAGGCCACGGAGGAAGGCCTCGTGCGTGGGTAATTTGCGCCGGGGACGCCTCGTATTCCATCACGGGGTAATCTAACCTTAGAGGTGTTTCTCAGACTTGCCTCCGAGCCCCAAATATAGGTCACTTAAGCGGAGCTTAGCAAGGCAAGGCCAGCCCCGCACCCCTGGGACACCTATCCGCTGTAATTGGCGGTTATGGCCCCGGGTTTTTATAGGCGACGAAGAAAGTTGGCCCCGATGTCACATTTAGGACAACGGCGGCGGCGGCTCATTAACAAGCTCCTAAACACGGGGCGAGCGACGGGCAGGTTTGCAGCGCTCCACTCCTCCGTGTCTTTGATACAAAGGGATAGTGATCGTAAAAGTACCCAGCATTAGGCTAATCTGTCACCCATTTCCATTTTTCTCATTTTATTTATTTATTTATTTCAGATCCGACGCGAGAGAGGGGAAGAGTGAGGTTGTGCGTGCGTGCGGGGAGGGGAGGCGTAATGAAAAGGGCCTAAATGACAGTGGGTTGACAGTGGGATTGGCTGGTAAATGACTGCGGAGTGGCTCGCCTGCGGAGAGGGGATGGAGGAGGCTCCCAGTAGGCCTGATTAATTCCACTCTCGGCGGCTGCCGGGGGAGAGCCGGGGTTAGCCGCTGCTCCAAGAGGAGCCTATTACCAGTGCGCCGCTGAAACTGATATAATCAGCTACACGGCGACCCGGGCCTTCCCCGAGACAAACTTTTCCAGGACTCGCTCCCCATTCATTCCACACGGGGACTTAAATGCGGCGGCTGTGGCAGGGAGAAAGCGAGAGAGAGGGGTTGAGGTGAAGGAGGGGAGGGCGCCGGGTTTGGAAGAGGGGTACAAAGGATTTTCTTTTTGAGAGATGGTTAGGGGAGCTTTGTAAGAAATCCTCTCTGCTGTCGCTCTCTATCTCTTTATCCCCATCTCTCTCTCTCTCCTTCTTCCTCCTCCTCTTCTTCTTCTACTCCTCTCTGGCTGATTTCCCGCAGCTTTGATAGCGACAGACCCTCCCGCGTGGCAGCAGCTTTAAGTCCGGTCAGATATGAATATGTCACAGCTCTTAATCCCAGACGCCTCTCCACCCGGCTCATTTTTTATCTGACGCCGGCGCTCCGATGACACGAGGCGTCCCCTCGTATCGTTCTCCTCCTGAACCCTGCTCCTTTTTGGTTTTGACCCGGGACGTGAAAGCGAGCGAGGGGATGGCATGGCGTTATCCGAGCGGCATGCGTCCGTACGCGTTGCTCGCCACAGCCGATAGCAACATCTCTGGGGAGTTACACGCCCGTGGAGGGTTACGGGATTGCCAGTTTATCACTATGAGAGGTGTCTGCGCTTGGAACTACTTTTTTAACCGAAGAAATAGTCCTGAATCATTTAATAAAACTGCATCTTGAAAAAAAAAAAATGGCGGACATGCAGAAACACTTTGAACCGTGCATCTCTTGCCCCGTCAAGGATGCACACGGTCTCTTGTGGCCATTACACCGTCGCATTCATGTCCCACACAGAGCAGGCCTCTGAAAAATGTCAGCCCTCCTCTCCGTACATCCCACCCTCCACGCCGATAAAGGTCATGAATAATACATGCTAAGCACCGCACTGAAGGCCGAAACCGAACTGTTAAAATATTGATCTTGGCCAATCATAATAAAGAGAAATTACTGAAAGCGATCCATCACCGTACGCCAAGTGTCTGCTGCTGCTGCTGCTGCTACTCTGAGCTTAACTTGCTCAATTTCCCCCCTCTGTGTAGCGCCACATTATGGCTCAATAATAATAAAGATGATATCGGGCGCCGCAATTGCCGCCGCGCGGCGAAAGGTACCGTGTTGTCATGCAAATTAAGCGACAACAAATCCATAACGCGACTAAATATATTTGGAGGATTACGTCCCGTTCATCTGTGGAGAGGAATAAATACTTCTCTGTGTTTGCCGGCGCTCGCTCGTTCACTCGTCTCTGCTCTCCGCATTCCAAATGGTGCATGACATTTGGGTTGTGGCGTGCGTCATTTGTGCCGAGAGTTTGTGTAATGCAGGTTTTGTGTCTTGTGCCGGATGCACCGCTGCGCGTCTACACGTGTGCGATTCCAATTTGTATAATATGATGTTCTGTGTGCACGGTGATGTCGGCGCTGTGTGCAGATTTGTGCCAAACATTTGGTTTCCCGTCCTTCGCTCGTGCACATTATTTCGTCGGAGTCTCCTTAAAGTGGCTCTGAGCAGATCAGCCGCTGCACCTCCAACCTGAAAACCCTCCCTGACATTTCACACGGGCCGCTAATAGCACCTAAAGGTGATCACACGAGGCCGCCTGCCCGGCTAAGCGAGACGCTCCCACACTTAATGAGTTTTTAAATATTAAAAGCGGCACACATCGTCGTCACTATTGTGAGCTCTTAATTTACCAAGCAATTAGGCGCGGGCCCTCATTTATCAGCGCGTGTTCGCCCGCTGAAAACCTCGTCACTTTTTATTAATCGATGCCATAGAAACGGCGAGGTGAAATTAATGTGCGCCCCGGCGGAGGTCACGGCGGCCGCGCCAGCTAGCTGCGGCTCACTGAGACGGGAGATAAATAGGACGCGGGCTCCGGCGGTTACACGGGAGATGCGTCGAGGCGGCGGCGGCGGCAGCAGGGCACGCCGAGGGAGCGGCCTCGCCGGGCGGAGAGACGAGGAAGGCTGCGCTTGGGTTTCCTCTGACCATCTGTTTATTCTCCTGCTTTTTTCTTATTAATTTTTTTCCAGTGCCGTCGGAAAATGAACCAAAATGCTTTAAAAAAGAAAAACAATTATAGTTTTAACCTTGGTCTTCTGTCACTGCTTAAAATTAGAAGAATCCCAAAGTGCTTCAGGCTATATTCAATTATTTGAAACCTTTGCACGTTAAGTTACTCACTGCGGGAGTGAGCAAACACACCGTATGTGCACTGCTGCTTCGCGCAAACCACACAGAGAGTTGGCGTCCCGTCCGGCCCCGGGATTCGTGTTGTTTATTCCGGCGGTGGTGGAAAGGATGCATGACTTCTAAGGGAAAGACTTGTGCATCGCTTGCAAGATGCAGAAGGCTGAGAAT
Organism: Chelon auratus; assembly: GCA_030220025.1. Taxonomy (NCBI): domain Eukaryota; kingdom Metazoa; phylum Chordata; class Actinopteri; order Mugiliformes; family Mugilidae; genus Chelon; species Chelon auratus. The sequence goes on along the minus strand of JASGAT010395303.1, from coordinate 18,492 downwards.
GATCAGGTTTGGTGTTGCAATATCTGCTTTTGTGTTGAATTTATAGTGACTCGATGGGTGGCTACATTCGTTCTTCTTGCAGTGGCGTGCAGGGGAAAATGGTTGCACATTGTCGGGTTATGATCGCAATTTGGGAGAACTTGTGCAAAGACATAGTTAATCAATGCATGCAAAATATACGGCGATGACTGGTCGGTATATAAAAAAGAGAAAAACTTCCTCCTGATTAGTGCAGAAGTCCAGATCATATGCAGATATAACAAATCCATTGTTGTTGTTTTGCGACTTTTTTAATATTTTGCTTGTTTTGGAAAAGTTTCAAGTCATGCAGTTAACCTCTAGCTGCAGTTTTTAAGTTATTTAAGTTCAGTGGAAGTTTTCCAACAGTCACTGAAGCAAAAAATAAAAAATAAACACCCTCCTGAACAGATTTTGACTCTGGTGTTATATCTGGATTTCCCCGCGTTCCCGTTTACTTCCACCCTCCTCCGGCGTGCCTGCGCGCCTCCCCTATCCACGACCCTCGGGGGGTGGGGGCGGGGAGTGGGGTTGGTTTGCGGCAGGCTGCGGCGGTGCCGTGCCAGGTTGTCGCCGCCGCCGCCGCCGCTCCAGCCCGGGCCCCGGCTCGTCCCGGGCCCAAGCCCGGCACTGCTGCGCTAATATGCTCCCATTCCTCATCCAGACAGTCCGTAAAGCACTGGGGCAAAATATTCTGTCTCCCTGAGCAGCTCCTAATAAATTGTCCTTTCATCGACGCGCAAGACAAATTTTGCCTTCTCTCCCTCCCAACCCAACCCCGCTCCCCCTCCCCCGCCATATCTCAGTGCACTCACTTTCCTCATGTTCACATGCTCTGGAGCTCCCAGTTCCTCTGCTCCCTGCGGTTTAGTGAAACTGGCACACTCGCTCTACCTCTCAATAAACTACAGGGATGCCAGGGGCACAGCTTGGTTGGCCAGAGCCCTCTGCAAAAGGCTAATGGAAAGAAACAGAGGCAAAAGAGGCAGCTGGGGGATGGAGGGGGGACGCAGAATATAGAGGAACGAGATAAAGATATAAAGAGAGAGGGGTATTATTGTGCACAATCCTCCACTCTTCCCTTCTCTTCTCTTCCCTGTCTCTCCTCCACCACGCTGCCACAACACGGCATCGCTTCCGCTTTGTAATTGCGCAATTAGTGCCACTGCCTGGTTTTCATATATCACAAATGGCTAGCCGCTGCTATTAAAGCAGCCCCAGCGCCGGGCTAGCGGGCATGGCTAGCCGAGGTGCATTAAGGGCAGCGTTTTGTAAAATGTGAGCCAATTTATCATGATCTGTTTTCCGCTCCCACCCACTGCTAAAACGCCCCTACTCCCTTGTCTTTGAGCCTGACCTTGCGCTCAGCTTGTGTGTGTGTGTGTGTGTGTTTGTGTGTCGGTGTGCGGAGGTTCAATTTGCTCATTGTTACTTGCTTGCATAATTTCAGGCGGCTGGCTCGGCGCTGAGCCTCACACTGAGCCGCGCACACATATACACACACACACACACACACACAGTTGTGCACGCAGACGTACCTCCGTGTGCACACAACGCGCACGCCTCCGCACAAAACGCGCCGGCCACTGATTGCTTGCGCCGCCACTTTGCCTTCCTCTGTCTCTCATTCCCGCTACTCTCTTCTCTTTTTCCTCTCCAAGCAAAATCCACTCATTTATATGCCGAGGCTAAACGGTATTCATTTGTAAGATGGCAAGCGGTATAACACTGGTAATTCCTCCTCACCAATTTCCAGCGCACTTTCCCCTTTAGCTGTCATAAGCAGTGCATTAAGTGAGTGAGGTAAATCCGCTCCCCATTCTGCACCACCTCTCTCTCCCTCTCCCTTTTTTTTCTTCCTGCCTGCCGTTCTCCATCACCCAAGTCGTCACCCTCCCTTCTCCACGGTTGCATGTTGCTGCTGTGAAGATTTACAACGCACGCCTATTCACTCAACCATCCCTGCTCGCTCTCTCTCTCTTTCCCTCTCTCTCCCTTTCCATTTCCTCTTTCTCTCATTCCTTTCATTTTGCCGGGTGGTGGAAGCTGGAGATGACACCTCGAGCTCATCAGAACCCCGCTGGCTTTTCACCCTGGAGAGCCGCCCTGAGCGCCAGGCGCAGCACGCCGCACAGCAGATACCTACCCTGCTCCAGCGCACCCTGCTGCGTAGCCTGTAGCCCAGAGAGAGAGAGAGGCTGAGCCTTGGGGGTGGGGGGGAGGAAAGTGGATGAAGGGATTTGAAGGTGGTGGTGGACGGGTGGAAGAGATGACAGGTTGGGATTGGGGTAAGGACAAGAAAGGAAAAGGGTCTGGTTGAGGCCTGTGCACGGGATTGTGGAAATTATTTACTAGTATCCATCTAGAAAGCCTGACCAAGAGGTTATAGATGAAGCAAGCTCTAGACTATCAGTATGCAGTATACCTTTAGTTCTGCAACCGGAACTTAAAGCCGATTCAGTGCACACTTAAGGTCCTGCTGGGTCCTTTTTTCATCTAGAATATCAAGACCAGAATCCAAAAATGAGCCATCACTGCGCAAATCCACTCCGTTGTACCTGTCAGTGAACAAGAGTACATTAACGCAATCACTTGTCATTTAATTGAGTGCAATCAAACATTGGTGCAGAGGTGTGCGTTATCACAAAGAACATAAATGGTACAACAAACACTACAAAGATGGTAGTTACCCCCAAATATTCTATGGTAACAACACTACTCTTTAAATGTAGGGGACTAAAGCAAGCTGGTTGCAGGTAAAGGCAATAGGTGCACGCTTGGTTCAAGCTTCGGCAATGGATCTCCGCAAACCTACGTCTTTGTAAGCATTTCTACGGTAATTGCGCATGGGTGTCTGCATCGTTCTGCAATTACGCTCTGAGGGAAACGCTTGTCGGAGGCTGCTGGGCTAGTTGACCAGGGAAGGACGCAGGCGTCAGACTTAGGCGTACCTTCGGCGTAGATCGGAAACGAAGCTTAAACCCAACATAAGGCTTACCGGTACAGTTAAAAGGTGTCTGTCCAGTCTCTATTTTCCTCTCACTACCCAGTTCTCTTCCTCCTCTCCCATCCTTGCCACTTGTTTCCTGATCGTGTCCTGAGGGGTGCTTGTTCCATGGATGAGGACAGAGTGCAGAACCTGCTCAACCCTCCTAAGAATAGAAGAAATCCGGAAATGCCAATCCCGTCTGCCGCAGAGACCCCCGTTTCCGCCGTGAGCCGGTCCAAATGCAACAACGGCCCACCGCTGAGGCCGACAAAACCCAACCAGATGCAGCGTTCCCTCTGCGTTTCACATCATCTCTGCTTTGTGTCACTGTAGGTGACAGCATAATCACGAGGCAGCCTGTGTTATAGTTTTGCAGGTAACACATTTAGAAAGTTGACAAGTGAGCGTCTTTCCAAATTTACCGAACGCAAAATGGCACAAAAACAGCCTCGAATGTTGACCGACAATCAGCCACTGAGCTACCATTTCTCCCACCTTGGCGCTAATGTGTTTGTCGCTACTTGTCAAACACCCACTTGTTTTGAATTTTCCACTAGAGTCTTGGCACCGCTGCCTCGTAGCACCGGCGGCGTGGACGAGAGAGCAATCACTGTTTTGTTGTTTAGAGTGCCACACGAGTTGCTAACTTTTTTTGAGGACTTGGCAAGGGTCCCTTTTTTTTTTTTCCGTCCCCCAATTTGGTGATAAGTGGCCAACTACTGGCTCAGAACAAGGATTAAACCATTTTTCCCTTACACAGGGGGGCAAAAATAACACAGAAAATAGTTTAAATAATGCATGCATGCATGTACTCATCTAGGGTTACACAACCACTTAATTTACATCCAATAAAAGGCTTCCTTTTGTTAACATTGCTCCAGTACCCGGCAGACAAGGCTGAGTCTGTGTTGTCTCTTGATGTGCGCCAGCAGAGAGGATGAGACGGTGGCAGAGAGGTTATATGAATGGGTGTTTGGCTCTACCAAAATATGCTTTTTTTTTTAAAAAAAAAAAAAGGCTAATAGTGATACCATTACTGTATAATTGCTATGTTGTGTTGATATTCAACATCTTGAAATGTGCTTCTTCCCATCCGGCTGCGAGGCTCATTAGAAGAGGGGGGTGGGGGGTTGGGGGGCGGTATTTATAGCCTTACGAGGCACTCGAACACAGAATAATGAAATTCTGTGATGTTAAGCAGCATTTTAATGCACCCGCAGCTCTTTAGTGGTCGAGAATGAGCTTCAGTCAAACTGCATCATTTCCGCTAGATGTTGTCTAGGCTTGGCTGCAGAGATTTGGTCCGGGTATTCAGGTATAAGGGAACTGGTGACACTGTTATCGGGCTACACAACCAGGTGGATGGGTCGTCCCAAAGAGGGATGAGTCAAGGTCTTTGTTGGACAGTATCACCCACTCGACATCCTTGTAATCCCAGAGGACGTTCGTCTCGTTTCCGATCTACGCCGTAGGTACGGCTAAGTCCGACGCCTTCCTTCCGAGAAATCTAACCACCAGCGAGTCAGATCACAACAACAGCTGTGATTGCAGTGGAATGCATTTCCTTGTGATTCGAGTACCTCCCCGGTCGACTAGCTGAGCAGCCTCCGACGAGCGTTTTCCTCGCAGCGTAATTACGGAACAACAATTACAGTAGAAACGCTTACAATGGCATAGATTTGCGGAGATCTATTGCCAAAGCTTGAACCAAGCGTACACGTATTGTCTTTACCTGCAATCAGTTTGCTTTAGTACCCTACGTTTAAAGAGTAGTATTGATTCCACAGAATATTTGGGGGTAACTACCATCTTTGTAGCATTTATTGCACCGTTCGTGTTCTTTGTGATATCGTTCACCTCTGGTACCAACGTTTGATTGCACTCTGCAATTTAAATGACAAGTGACTGCGTTAATGTACTCTTGTGCTTGTGCAATGGAGTGGATTAGTGCAGTCTAAGTCTTGTTTTTGGATTCTGGTCTTAATATTCTCAGTAAAAAAGGATCCAAAGGTGCATCAAAGTGAAAGTCTAGAGCCTGCTTCGCCTATAACCTATTGGTCAGGCTTTGTAGCACAATTAACAGGCTTCAACCTTCACTTTCTTGTCATTGATTCCAGAGATTTTGTGGCATTTCCAAAATATATTTAACTCTATTTTCACATCTTGCTTTCGTGCGGCTCTTCCGTCGTCATACAGTCAGCTTTCAGGCTCTGACGGTGCTCTTAGAGTTGTAGCTTCTGTCATGGAACCATTACTGCACGCCGCTCTGATCAACTCTACATATGTCAGCGGATCACGTGCGCTGCCGCCTCCCTTGCTGCTCCATCTTTATTCTGCTCTCGTTCACTCCCACCAGGAGAGAGCGGAGGTCAGATTTCAAACCGGCGCTGCAGCTAAACACAAGCCACTTCCTTACTGAGGCCGAGTTTATCTGGGAGTGAGCTGTGGAGACCGTAATTGGTCTCGCCGGTGTCTGTCTGTTAGATCGGTGTTCAATATTGGGGGACTTTTTCAATCACCTTCAAGGTCATGTTTAGTGACGTGTTGTTTTTTTATCTTTTAATCTAAAACTCTCAATAGTTTCTGATAAGAAGTTACTGAAGCAGATAATTGAATATTTTTTTTGACATATTTATAGTATTTCTGTAGCTCTCCTAAATTGTAATAATTCTCTCAGGATTTTCTCATTACAAACCATTACTAAATACTGTGGAGATGTACTGGATGTCAGTACCACGGGCTTTTTGCATATGCCCAAGTATATTATGAATAAATGTGCGTGAGCTTCTCCACTGTACTTGAGAAAAACATCTTTGTCGACTAAAAATAAGTTTGGAAAAGGGTGTCATTCCTAAAATGCATAGTGTTAACCAATCAACAGCCCTTGCGGAATTCATACAGCGGCTTCCAATGCCGCAATAAACTGATTTACAACCTCAAACCTTCTGTATATCTCAGAAGAACTGCAAATAGCACACACCTCACCAAGTGACACAGCAGATAATTGAAATTTATTCCCAATTATGCGTCACAACAAACAACCCCCCCCCACACACACACCCCCGCTACAATCCATCCACACTCCTGGGTGAGTGGCGATTGTAGCGCTGCCTTCCTATGGGAAGACTTAGGCTTTGCACTGGGGTGTAATAGCTGAGAGAGTTAATGTAGCTTAAACAGCCAAACTAATTGTCCCTGTCTCTGTCATATTTGTCTACTTGAGCACTCCTAAATACCACAGCGATTAATTACCTCGCAGCCAGGTATGTGGAGACGGCGGCGTCTACTCCCGTTGTCGGCGCATTGTGAGAGTGTGTGTGGTTGTTTATTACATGTGTACACTGTGTGTGTGTGTGTGTCGAGTCAAGTGTAGTCAGGGGAGAGTTTGTCCCTCTTCACCGCTCCTATTAATGTGATGACTTGTTTTTTGTCAGCAAGGGCAACGTTCCACGTCACCAAGTGTTGAAGCTCGTTTAGATTTTTGTCTTTATTAAAGCTACAACGCGAGAAAAAAAAATGTTGAAGCCTCGCACTTGTGTGTTTACGCTAATATGCACCAGGTACATATCTTTAAGTTTTAATCTTTGGTATACTTTAAAGGGGAACTACTGTTTTTTTGCAACCTAGACCTTATTTCTGGCATAAAATACGGTTGTTTACTCACCCTTAGAACCTTTGTGTAATTCATATTTCTTTGGGAGATATTTAGATCTGCATATATACATATAATGGGAGTGAATGGGGCACCGACGCGCAGCCTCTAAATAATTATCTGCCGTGAAACTCATTTATTTCACCAATATTTTGTCATGGTACACTAGTGCTATTCCCTGTTGAGTCCAGAGTTAGCTGTTATCATCATCCGATGATCATCCGATCAGAGGACATCAACCAGGGTCTGTAGGTCAATCTACAGACCCTGGTTGATGTCCTCTGACCTGGATGATGTTGTGTCTGAGCGCCGCGGGCACCCGCGACGGTCAGCTTGTTTACCTGTAATTTGTAAGATGGTTATTAATGTAACTCTGCGAATTTCCAAATTCTGGTGTTGAGGCAGAATCGAATAAAATGTAAATATATAAATAACTGCGACCTCACAGTCTGTGGACATGCATCTGATGAGACGGAGTGTTTTAAATACCGCGCTCGTCAAACCTCCTGTTTTGGAAGCGATGTATTTCCCTACTTTTGAGCTAAATCGACAGTTTCAAGCAGCTCAATATCCTTAGATTACATTACTGCATACAGATATATAAAGTAGATTGTGAAAGTAGTGACTTTTTGGTATATTTTACACATTATTATCATAGAGATTGAGGTGTTTTTTGTAATTTTATAACCGACTTGTTAATTCGTTTCTCACCGCGTGCAAAAGTCACTGCAGTAGGTTGCTGCTGAGATGAGAAAGCGGCTGCTGAGATGAGAAAGCGGCTGCTGAGACGGTTTTGCCGCGTGCAACAACTGCAAATGGACATGCAAAAAAAATAAAATAAAAATAACCAGGAGCCAAGTTAAATAAATTTGCACCCAGATGAAAATGGCCACACTGCAGCTGTTCTGCTATTTACACCTCTCCGGCAGGAAAGTCTTCAGGAAGCGAGGCGAGGTAAAAATAAAGAGCAGTGGAACCGGCGTATGCAGGAGGACGATCGGTCCAAACCAAACCGGGGCTTTAACTTGAGTTGTTATTTTCAGTTTTCAGTGATTCGTGGTTTGGTGAGGTTTAGGCAGCAAATCTTAGAAAAGATCCTGGTTTGTGTTCACAGCATTAACCACGTGTTCTGCAAATACTCTGCACATGCATTTAACTTGAACACTACTCTGTTAACAGTAAGTTAGTTTGTGCATGACCCTTTCTTTCTTTGCACGTTGTCCCTCAAGACTCCTGAATGAGGCCTTTCTCCAATCACCTCTCATGGATGAGGTCTCTTCTCGATACGAAGCATATGGTTCTCAAGATGGATGATGATGGATGGGATGTATTTTTCATTTCCACTGCTGCTTTTTCACTCGATGTCGGGATTAATGGATATAAATTATATCGCATCTGCACAGCTGACTGCGGGATTTCTCGCGGATACCGTTGTTTGAGCGGTAGTTTGCCGGCTCCGCGCTCACGTGCCTGCTCCGATCCGTGCCTACGCGTTGGGGCTTGTTTGCCAAGATCAGAGGCAGGCACCCCGGGTGTGTGAAGTATTCCCATCATGCATCTCTCCATGCCTGGGCAGCCCACGCCCACTCATCATCCCCACATTAGCACTCATCTCTCTCCTGCTATCTCCGCCGCGCACACGCTCCCTCTTTTCTTCTTCCTCGTTCTGCCTGTGTTCCTCCCTCTCCCTCTCTGTGATCTCTCTGTTTATGTTTGACCTTTTTGCCGTTCTGCACCGGCTAATGACGGTACAGGGATAGCAGGTGTGCTGCATTAGCCGACTTCTGCCGTGGCGGAACAAATTAGAGGTCCGCCGACACCGAAGGCCAACCTTTCACCAGCGATGCTCCCGTTAGTGGCCGCGAAAACAAACACACCCACAGATGCCCACACAGCGCGGGCAGATATGCAAACATGCAGCCCTGCATCGACTCCACGCACACATGCACTAACTCTCTCTCTCGCTCTCTGGGCTGTCAGGTGTGTGCAATTTGAGTAAAATGACACAACCCAGCCACATAATCTTCTCACCTGGAAAAATGGGAAAAAGAGGACGAGGGAGAACGCGGAGGCGAGATATATAATCATGCTTTGTTTGAACGCCTAGCCCAGGTTTACAAATACTATACTCTGCTGATTTTGCATAACTAGATGACTTTTTTTTTCCCTTTCCCACTGGGTTGCGTTATGCACCGAATATGAACAATGAAAGAGAAACGACAGAAAGTTAGAAGACTGAGAAACGGAGATGCAACGCGTGCACGCATCCCACGTTTCCTACGTTAATAATGCACAAAAACTCTAGCCTTCACTCTAGCGTCTCCGCTCTGACTTTGCAAAGTCAATTCCGAGCAGGCCTCCCTCTGAAAGACAAAAAAAAATCAAAGAGGAACATCGGCTTGATTTGGACCCCTGCTGCTGCAGAAGATCTGCGCGTAAAACGAGTTTGCAGGTTTGCAGATGCATGCACATGTGCAGTGTTTGTTGTTGGGGAAGTGGGAGCATCAACTTCAGTAAACTAAATGTGCGTCAAGATGCAACAAGGGCCTTTATCTGCATGAATTTGGTGACTATTATGTTGCACATATTCTGTTTTTGTTGTGTAGTGGAGCCAGAATTGTTGCAAGCCGCATGTGTGTTTACATCCCGAGTAGCTCAGGTTAGCCAATCACGCTTCTTATATACTGCTTCTGTAAACCAAATCACATGCTCCAGTTGGCTAATTCGGGCGTAAATCATCCCAAAGCATTCAAAGAGGTGATTACATTCATCTAAGGCCAACTTCAGGAGTAGAAATCATGCAAATTTAGTTTCGATGGTTTCTAGACCTTTTGAAAATGCTTCCTCCTTCTTCGCTGTTTCCGCTTTCCCTTCCGAGACGACGAAATACGTGCGACCCCTGTCAAATACGCGGCAAGAGAAAGGAAATTCCCGACGGTGTCGACCGGACAAAAGGGCGCCGCGGCCCGTCGCGAGCGTCGACAACACAAAGAATCCAACCTGAGGATGTTTAAGGATTACCGGTAATGGGCGAGGGGAGGCCTCCAGCCTGGAAATTGTACAATCAAGAGAGATGTTAACATCAATTGTAGGCTTCAAGCGGCCCTCGGGGACGAGTAAAAAAGGACAAGGAAAATTAAACACGCTCCTGATGGGAGAGAAATTGCCCCCCGCTCGGCATGTCGCAACCGTTTCACCTTAGCAAATGAGCACCTTTAGCTGAGGGACAAAAACCTCTGGGGGGGAAAAAAACGGGAAATCTGCTTTTCTATTTCCTTCTGTCAGCCTCGGCCAGAGTGCTATTCTGTTGTCTGTCATCGGGCTTCCTCTATTACTGTCATTACGGCAATCTGGCCCCAGTGGTTAATGTGTTTGTCTATGTACACAAGTCAGCGGCCGCCCAAGGTTGAATGACACCCAATCTACATGCGGCAGGATTGCCTTCAGTTTGGAGGGAAATGGGAACCTGCCTTCTTGCTCTTAATCAGACATCTTTTTGATTGATCTGCCCCTCTGCTGCCACCGCCACCGCCGCGCACACTTTTGCTGACTGACACGCGAAGAAACACCTCTCCGACCTCGCCGTCCTCCCGTAATAGCTATAAAGATGTGTTCGGTCGTCGCGCCGAGTGCTGAGGACAACTGAAAGCCTGACAGGCCCGACTCTTGGCCTTAATGGGCAAACACACTTCGGCGGCCTGACACGCTCGCCTCTATTTTGAGCGCCCCTCCGAACGGCAGGGACTGGCGAGCTTGGAGATGAAAGGCAAACAGCAAAGACAGGCTTGAGGGGGAGTCTTTCGCCGCTCCTCTCCGACTCCTTGCTGCTTCAATCTAAAGTTCAAGTGGGACATCTGAGAACAGAGAGGGAGGGGGATACCTCTGGAGATTGTGCTCGGTGAATGAGAATCGTCTGCCCAAGGCTTCCACGCCTTCCTCTGCAAGTTGATTCCGAGCAGACGTAACACACTGCCCACACTGTAAGAGGAATGGTGTGTGTTTTCTGAGGGAATCCAGTCCCCTAGGACGCCAGGGTTTTCCAGGCAGACAAGAGGGCTTTCCACAGATTTGTGTGTTTACGCCTGTGTGTGTGTGTGTGTGTGCTCACGCATTGGGGATATTTTTCATCCGTGCAGGCCTCAGGAAGCCGCGGTCTGGCCGAGGATCAGCGGAGCGTCTTAGGAGACACCTCTATGGGAGCAGTGTTTGCCCACTGGAACAAGCCTCGCATACACACTCCGTTTCAGTTACCACTTCACGTCCGTACACATTTAAACGCACACGTAAATACGCTAATAGACATTTGCGCACACAGTCCCGACCACCACCCATCCAATCACACACACACACACTTGCAGCCAAACCACAAACCATATATCACATTACAGCGTCTCAAATCTAGTTTGAATCCCTCCAGAGGACAGAAAAGTATCACATCTGGGCAGAGGTTGGGGTTAGTGTGGGCCTCTACGGTGGAAGGTCTTAACGTTACATACCCTCTAACACGACTAAACTAACCTAATTGGCTGTTAAAATAAACACTTGGTGAGTCTCTTTCCAAGAGGATGCACGGAAAAAGTGTTTGCAGCAGCTCCTAATTCAAGCCTCTTCAAACGTTATCATAACTGATCAATTGCTTCCCTCTGGAGTGAGGAACGTCTTTTTCACCGCCGCATTTCGGTCCGACGGGGCCAAGAGACGCTCCAGATAACTCAATTTCACCCACGCTTTGAAAGGAATTACGAGGAGAGACGCGACTGCCAAGCAGAGACTCCCAAGGAAATATTGTGGCGTTATTTGTGTGCAGCCTTCCCTCAGTCTTGCGGTAATTTAGGTTGTAGGAAGGAAGGTAATGTTGTCAGACAGACCTTTGCGTTACTGCTACTTGTTTGAGGTTTAAAGGCCTCAAAGCAGCTTGCTGAGCCTCGCAACTAGGTTTTGCATTGTTCAGGTCAGTCAGAACACTTCCAGATGCAACCCCGTGCAACATTTCTCAGCCTGATATCATCTAACGGCGTAGGAGAAACACGCTGAACTATCGGCGAGCACGTCCCGGTTTAGGCACACCGTTTCCCGCCTACCTCCATCCTTAGCCTTTGTCTCGTTTATGGCGGTAAAATGCATTGCGTGACATGGAAATAAAGCCTAAAGTGGAGTGCTGTTTACGGGGAAAATGCATTTTTGATAAAAGTAAAGGGAAATAAATATAGGATGGTTGAGCAAAATCACAAAAACTACCATATTGCCAATGCATGCTGCAAGATTATAAGCTGCTACTTCTGCTACACTGATATCACATGAATGATATTAATGAAAACATATGCAAAGCAGCTGCAGCAGCACCTCCATCCATTGCAAATGCACAAAAAGCATTCTCTGCAACCAGCCAGCGCTGCGAGATTAAACGCTATGATTTGTTTGCGGCGCAATGCATTTACACCTGATTGTGTGTTTGCTCATGTGTGCTGCAGACGCGGCTAATGAGGCATTACTGGCGAGGGAAACCCAATCGATGGTGTGCTGTCGCCGGACAATGCTGATCAATTGTACTGTATTGACTGCGTTTCCCCCTCATTAGCTTCTATGAGGTGTGTGCAGCGGGGGAGGGTGGTGTGTGTTTTGGGTAAACACGCTCAGGTGGCGGTGCGGGCCTGTGCCATGTCTCTGCTGTGCTATGTAGGCTGGTAGCAGGCATGGGGGCACTGATTACTCTTATTAACACGGAGGGTGTCAGGCACTGGTCCAAATGGCACCGCAGCGACTGTTAGCTCACACACACACACACACACACACACACTCGCACACTTGCACAGCCTGTTTGAGTCAAGAGTCTGAGCCAAGAGTCCCAGCTGAACCCTGCCGTTAGGCCCTATGTGTTGCCATGAGCTCAGGAGGAGATCTTTGTAGAGAGCTGTCAGAGTTTTAACGACTAATATGTTGCCTCATCAATCTTTGAAGGCCTTGTCTCCGATGCCGTTCCAGAAACCACATAAAGAAAAAAAAAAAGAAAAAACACCTGCGTTTTGCCAAATCCTGGGCTGGATGTTTCAGTTGGAGGAGCTAGAAAGACAGTGGTTTTCTCATTTGAATGTTTTCGCTCAGGAATACCTTTCATCCATCCACCCTCCCCCCATTTTTTTCCAGCCTCCTTCACATCGGCACCTGCAGCTGACCGTTCAAAAACCAACACATAAAGCCGTTTAGAGGCTTTTTGGTCCTCGGCCAACTTTCACAAAATGCTTTCAGCTCTGTGAATTCGCGGCGCGCCGAGCCAGGGTTCGCGCATTCATATTGTTTGATTGTTCTTTTGTCATCTGGGGGGTTGTTTTGTGCTTCCTCGTCTTCAGTTTTGCTTTTATGGTATAATTCAAACAGCTGTACGTCACCCTTTGTTTTAGAGGTGATGCTACCTTCTATTATTTTGTCATCAGCCTTCTGTTTGGCCAAAATGACCCTCATACACATTATATTATATCACTCTCTTCACCAGAATCTGCTGGTGGCGATTAGCTTGTTAGCACTGATCGCTGTTTTCTTTGCTTTCTTTCCAGTGCAATGCAATACATCCAAAGTTTTATCTATCTCCTTTTTTGCACCATTTTCTTGTTTTTATTTTGGTGACGTAGCTCCAATCTAACTTTGAAGCTATGCCACTACGCCATCACGTGGGGTTCAAACGACACAATATTAGTCGAGTAAAAGCCCGAGTGATAGAGCGTTGCTGTTGTATAATTCAGAATTTAGTAACCGGTGAAACCTGTAACATGTTTGTCAATGTGAATGGTTCGTCAAGGCGTGAACATGGTATGTGTGTCAACAGATATTGCAGTACTGCCAAAGCTGCAGCCTTTGTAGAGACAGTGACACTTGGACGCATAAGGTCTGCAAGTCATTGTGAAGTTAGACTCCATGGGATCGTATCAAATTGTTCTTTGCTTGTCCCGTCGCTCCTTTCTAGGGAATGTGAAGTTTTCGTTCTAACATTTTAACTCAGTACCAAGGTTTTACCAAGGTTTAGGTACGTGGTGCTGCATTCCAGAAAACTGGGAGGTCTGAAATTTCAGAAAAGTGCTGTGGAACGCCACTTGAAGCTGGAGGTCCAACTAGCAAAGTCGGGGCAAATTGATCTACCCCGACTTCACCGAGATGCGCCAATGGCGGCCCCCATGGAGATGCGCACCGTGAATGTTACGTCGCAATAATCAACAACGATCGAGTCTGACAAAAAGAGAATAGGTTTGTTGAGCGTCTACAGAGAAGTATATCACCTATTGCTGGTGGAAAAACCTAGGGAGACCTCAATCTTGATTATAGTCGGTAACTTTGGAAACAAAACAAATTGTATCTTATCGCAGTCGGCCATGTTTGTTGTTTATGTTCAGCTTCGTTCTCCTGGAACACTTTGAGGTCGCATCTGGTGCACTCCAAATGGGATAAATCTGAAAACCCAGTAGAACTTTATTGCTGTTTCAAACGCTCATAGTACATGTTGCCAGACTGTTGGTTCTCTGCATGTAATAATGCTACTGGTGGTTTAACTTTGTAGTCAGTTGCAAACCTGGTGATTAATGGCTTAGAGAATGTGTTGCTTCTTCCCGACAGGAAGCAGACAACTTAAATCGATGGCAATCAATCAGAAAACTGAAATATTTTTTTTGAGCGTCTGACGTTTATTTGAAGGTTGAGTTAAATTAACACTTCCCGGACTCCTTTAATACCCCTGGACAGCCGGAAACAGACGGAACTATTTTATCCTCTGCACCAGATTCCCTGACGCTGATTGTTTTAGAAAGGCATTCGGGGGAAAAGTGCGAAAGCTGTAGCTCGAGCAGGCTGAGATCAAAGCAGCTCAACCAAAAATTGCGCTTCATCACAAAATACCTCCATCTCAGAGGGGAACGGTGGAATATGATGTTTGTACTCGGCATCAAGAGAGCGAAAGTGAGTGAAGGCTGGCTGCAACGGGAAGTTCCCAGCAGGAAGTGGAGTGTGAAGTAGGGCGTCTCTGAAAATGAAGCGTGCATTACTCAGCAAACCTTCCTCAGATAAATTCAACGAGGAGAGATGGAAAGGTATGAGATCTTCCTCTCTCTGCCTCCTCCACGCTGGTTCCACGGCGCCTGTATCAGAAGAGCCCAGCTCCCCGACTGTAAGATGATTGGCTTCCACAGAACTTATTAAACATAATTGCAAACTAATTAGTACAGCGATGGCTTGGCACCTCCGTCTAGTGCCAGACACTCAATGTGGGTTTACAACATGCATTTAAATTTTACACTAATTACCAATCCCTGATTAATTCATGGCTGGGGTGTGCTTTATAATAGTTATTAATAGGGCTGTATAGATTAGATTAGGAATTAATTTCAAAATAAAAACCGGGCATTACATGCTTGGGGAAAGCCATGTGTTGCAGAGTGACCTGTGTACACTGATGTATGTGTCGTGTCACAACGCATTGCCGAAGCACTTTGATTTAACAATCAGGTTTGCTTTTGTGGAGCGGCAATTTGTATGAAATCACTCGATCTAATGAGGATTTGCTTCAACCTGCTCGTCTAATGAGCGCCGGAGCCGCCGCCGCTGCCGAAACAACCGACTGCACCCACGTAGCATTGCTAATAATTCAATGAGATATTTAAAATCCAATCTTCGCAACACAACCTGCAATGGACCTCGTAATTACAAGGAGAGCTGGTTCAAAAACAGACTTTACACTGCGCGCTGGCGTGTCATCATCGTTCTCTACCCTTGCTGGGGGTCATTAGCTTCAAAACCAAAAGGCCCTGCTGGATGGTGACCTGCGAGGTTCTCCATCTTCCTCTCGAGGGATTAATCCTGGCCCACACTCCTCGTCCTTCTCTCCAACAACTAATAGCCACAGCATGGACCTCACAATGCTTCCCTAATTTTCACTAATTGAACGGTCGTTAGCAGCCATGGGCTTTGGCACTAAAGTGCGCGTGGGTGTGTGTGCATGCGATATGCATGTATGCGTCTTCATCTAACTACCTTCCCTCCACACGTATTTGTTCTGCATCAAATGGCCTGGCACCGTTCGGGTGGGGAGTGAAGGGCACCGGTGGCACAGGGAGATCATTAATTCGCCCTGCCTCTCTGCACGGCTTATTTTGATGTTTTTGTAATGAGCGCCTGCTAGGGAGGGTAAACAGCGAGACTCGTCGCGGCCCCTTTGATGTCAAATGATGTGAGAGGCGATGAGGGCGGAAAAGACGTGGAGGAGCGAGTCTGAGGAAGGAGTGGATGCTGAGAGGCCCGCGAGGAGCGGAGAAGATGAGGAGAAATCGCTCCTGGGTCGAGTGGCTGCTGGTGATATCCTGTCACACGCACAGGAACGCGTGAAGAAAGTATGTTAGGTGAGCACGGTGTAGCTTTGGGAGGAAATGTGTGCGTTCAAATAAATGCTGAAGGAGAACCAAGCGCTCTAAAATCTCTTGGATTAAAAACAAACTACAATCAAGTGTTGCTTGTTGACTGTAAAATGTTCATGAGATTGTAAAAAACAGGGACATACAAGACCTACCAGATTGACTGGGGCTCGACACAGTTCACTAAGATGGACACAAAGCCTTACTTGCAATTTGCAATGAGTTGAATTTGATATTTAAGCAACTCCAACCCAAAGCTCCTTTTCTACCAGTTTTTGCACAACATCAAAGGCAAACGCCAAGATGCAGACCAAGGAGAACGGCAGAAACATTTGGGTTATGGATTGAGATTTTTCTGTCCACTTCAAAGTGCAGAGGAATGTCAACCAATGCCGAAGCATTGCCAATAGACTACTGAGCTCGCAGTTGCACGTGGTCGACCAATTCCGAAGCATTGCCGATAGACTTCTGAGCTCGCAGTTCTACGTGGGGTGGGCTAGCTCACATCCTGGGCGGGCTCGGCAGCTGTCGAGAATGTTTTAAAATCTTGAATCCGCTTTAAACTGGTGGTGAATCCCACAGGGTTGGGCCTTTTAATTGAAAATGCAGTTTGTGCAAAGGAGGTCTTAAAGCGTCTAATTCTGATGTATTTCAGGCAGCAGTATGTTGAACTCTACTTAAGAAGCTATTACAAATCATTGGCGCTAAATGATAGAGACACTTAGGCAAAGTTAGAGCATTTAATAGAATTGCCAAAACTGAGTAAATTATAATGATGAAATCCCAATGGTTTCTTGGCTT
The DNA here is from genome assembly GCA_030220025.1 of Chelon auratus. NCBI lineage: Eukaryota > Metazoa > Chordata > Actinopteri > Mugiliformes > Mugilidae > Chelon > Chelon auratus. Next base: position 1,643 of record JASGAT010395303.1, on the reverse strand, counting down.
TGATAGCCTGATTATAAAGGGATGTAAGTGGCTTTAGTGAGGAAGTCAGAGATGAGGAAGGTATGAGAGATGAGGAAAACGTTGTAGCATCCATACATGAGAGAGCTGTATGAAAAAAAGGGATTTTGCCAATTGTAAAATCATACCTTTATTGAATTAAGTCTTGAGCTAGCATGTCAACGGAGCCACTTCCAAGACAACTGAGCAAATGTCATCTACTTGTAAAGACCATAGCATATTTTTGAAATGCACAAAAGTGCAAAAATGCAAAAATGCAGCTTTTTGAAATTAGTTTGAGGATATTTCAAACTCTGAGAAGATTGCCTATTTCCCAAACCCCAACCCTGACAATGGCCTCTCCTACATTTCGAGGTAGTTCCACAACCGTTCATTAACATCCGTCCTACATTGCTGTGTTGATCCGTCTGCTGGCGTGGAACCATAACCTTCTTCCTCATCAAAGTAGCAATTAGCAATTCTGCACACGGCGCTCGCACAATAAACTCACAAGTTCCTGGTAAAATTGCACAGCGCGCTTCCAAAACTCTCCAAGTAAACAGCTTGCAGGTAAGCAATAATCATTACTTAGACGGGGGAGCTCGACAATTTCCCAACGTTAAATCTGCTCCACCACTATCTAGCCCTGGAGTTGCGTCTCAGTTGGGTTTAATTTTGGGTTGGAATACATCCATGGGTGAATTGGGCTCTGGATGCTTGCATGAGTCACTGAGAAGATCTTTTAATCACTCGACGGCTCGCCATTTTGCTTTTCATTCCTTGTTGATCATTCTGGTGCTACCAAAGAGTCCTCTTTCATTTCTTCCCCTTCACCACCTCCCTAATCAATCCCCTTGTCCTTACCCTACTCTGTTTACCAACCGAAGACCCAGCCGAGGGGTGACATCTCGACAGCTTCCTGTTACGCCACAAATAAAAGGACCATTTTTTGAATGATGAGCTGTTATTATGTAAATGCCTTCTGATACCGCCGCAGCACGGCGCAGTCCTGTAGTCCGGTTGGCGGCGGCGGAGGCTGCTGCTGTGATGGTGATCATTTTCATGATTGCGGGGGAGCTCGGAGAGGGGCGAAGAGGGAAGAAGTGACCCGGGGGTTACGCTGGATGAATAGGTCTGTTTACCACACAGTTAATGACCCCTATATGGAAAACATAGCTTTTCTCTTGTCGCAGTGGCGTGACTTTGAGTGTATGGAAGACACGCTGGCTCTCAAGGTTAAGAACTCGCTGGTTATTGGTTTCATTGGAATGACACTCAAACGTAGACCTTAGAAACCTTCTACTGGAGCATTTATCAAATCATTCAGGCATTGCACATTAGCAACACTGCATACTTCTCATTTCTGAAAAAAAGAAAACAATCGTATGTGTCTTCAGCCATTCAGTATGGATCCACCACTTGTGCAGACATTTCAGTTGCAGTATAAGTTGCTGTTACTCCTATTATAATACCCCTTTAATAATGGATTTTGATGCTCATTAGAAAGAAAGTCTAGGGGGAACATTTTAAAAACATCCTTGGTTGTGCAGAAAAGTATTTATGCTAGCTTTGCCTCAACCTCTCTAGGTGACCTTAAGGAATAATTACAACTTGAACAATTGCCAAGGACACTTGTTTGGTTGCCT
>JASGAT010395302.1:0-34091 GCA_030220025.1 Chelon auratus | reverse complement strand
TTTTGCTTCTATTGTGGTGTTGTACAGAAAATATATTAGTCTGCTTATACGGCATTTGCAATGTGAAGCGGTATAATGATCACGTTAATATAATGTGGTAATAAACAACCAAGTAAATAAAATCATCAGTCATCGTCACTATAGGAAAAACAGCTATTTATAAGTTCAGTAAAAGACTCCATTAAACAACAGTTTATAGATAAAAGAACGAATAGCAACAGCGCATTGACAACAAATGAGTCTATGAACAATTACTAGAAAACAGTTTGCTTTTGAGTTACATCTCTTATAAAGTGATGCTAAGATTAGCTTCATGTCAGAGCAAACGTCAGGTGAAAACAGGTAACAACCGTCACTTAAATGTAACGTTAATCACAGTTTTTGTGCGGGTAACGTTAAGTAGCATGGTTAGCATTATAGCAAAATGTTTTCAATGATACACAGGTGATAAAACCGCCACAAACTTTGAGCTGTGGATACCTTTATGCACAGTTTACATGAACCATATTCTGGTGCTCTATTGTACTAATTATTGGCAAATAATTTCAACAAAACCATCCTAGCAGAGGCAACCTAGCTATCGTTAGCTTAGCAGGCTAAAGTAATAGTAGCGGTTTTAACGTACCTTTCAGTTTAGACGTCATCTTCGTTTTAGTAATTTGGACAATGCGGCTGCATATGTATCTTTAAAGTATACAAAAAGCAACAACCACGAATTAAAATCACTGATTAGCTGCACAGTGCTAGCACAACCATGGCCGGAACGAAAATACAAATGGTTGTAAAAATTCGCTGCATTCAGGTACTCCTCGGAAATCTTGCCGTAGTTTCAGCACACTCGCCAGAAAGCTTATTGTTTGTCTTACTGTCATTCTACAGACCATGTATAGTATAAAAATATCTATAGGTCTGTACGTACTCACTACACACAATGGCTTAATTAGTTAAGGACTCACATATGTCCAGACAAAATTTAGCCAGTGGAACTTAGTTTTCCGATAAACTAGAACATAGCATTTATTAATTCTGTTATTCTGTATCGCGAGACGTGTTACACCGATGAGACTTGCAAAAATAAAATTAAAAACAGCTTACTCGAATATTGATCAAGTAAAATGTTTTAACTGTATTTTTAAGCTTTTTTTAAAAAATGAAAAATGCTATATAAACAGAGAAACAGATTAAAAGAAACGTTCTAACATTAAATTAAGAGTGTTTACGTGTTTGCGACATATACTGAAATTATTAATCTCGCAAAAGAGCTAATTTTATAACTATAGCAGATTTTTTTTTTTTTTTTTTTTAAATAAATATGTAAGGGACTGTTGGTCTCACTTCCTCTTCAGGATGATGAAAATCGGGGATTTCATAATAAGAGTCGACGGTTACGATTTTTATCACCACCTGTGGAATTACTCCGTGAAAAACGAACGAATATATATTTTCAGTTATTCACAATTCGTATAAACGTCCCAAACATATTTTGTAGTAAGATGTGTGTTTTCAGGTCGTTTTAAAATGTTATGGTGCTTTTACAACGAAATATACATCTTACACTTTCTGGAAATTTTACTTTTCACTTCCGGGCCGGAATTTGGTTCTGTGTTGCTGTCGTCTTCCTGCTGCCTACTCCCCTCACTTCGTGAATAATATCTGCATAAAGTTTGTTTTTATCTCCGGCAACGCTGCAGCCTTTGGCCGCCGAATAGCCGCAATGGTGTTTAAAATGACTGTCAACAGCGCCTGGAGGGCAACGAGGACGCTGTGGCTGCTCATGCTAGTGAGCCTGTCTGGGTGCATCTGTGTTTGCCGAGCATCATCACCCCTGGAGGAGGACAGTGCCATGGAGAACATCGTTACGGAGAAAAAAGCTGAGGAGAGCCACAGGCAGGACAGCGCAGACCTGCTGATCTTCATCATGCTCCTCACCCTCACCATCCTAACCATCTGGTTGTTCAAACACAGGCGGTTCAGGTTTCTGCACGAAACCGGGCTGGCGATGATTTATGGTGAGATGCTCCGGCGTGACTGAGGGACGTCATCAGAGCCATTACTATCAGTTTGTGATGTTGATTAGATTTGGAATGATTTCGTGTCAACATTAGCTTTTATATCACTCCAACCTTGGCAGTAACTTACAGAGCTGTCGCATATTTTAGTACGTACAGGCAGCAGGCTGATCTGGTTTGATGCTGGCAGGTATAACAAGCTTAGTTACGGCTGTAAACGCCTCCTCTGCACCCTGCTTGGTCTTCAAAATCTAAGCAGCTACAATATGTGNCCCCCAGAGAGAACTAGCTTAGCGTAAAAAAAAAAGCCTGCCCAGAATTTCACTTCCCTATATTGTGGTGAGTTCAGGCTAAGTATGAATGTGCTTCACATGGATGTCATTTGATTAGGCTGAACAATGATTCACTACTACCTCCTCCACTCACACACAGTTACTCACAACTGATAGGGAGGATATATGCCGATGAAGTCTTAAAAATACCAATAAGGCCTCATAGACCTCATTTAGTAATGAAATATGACTATATACATAGATGAATTGATTGTTCAGTCCTTTGAGCATTAGCGAACACTGTCACTGCTTATAACTACAGTTTCCAGGATATCTTTGCCTCACCATGAGCAGGTGTCACATTTAGATAAATCTAACTCAACGGATCAAGCATGTTTTTATTGTTTTGTTTTTTTCTGGATCCAAGTTAGTAGGTGTTCGGTTTGGTGCAGGAACCACACATCTGAAGGTTCATCACAAGGCTGTGATTGGCCTTTGAGACCAACTTTTAACTGGAATGCGATGTTGGCATTTGGGAGAAGTTGTTACAGTGACTCGAGAACCGTGTTGAATTGTGATTCCATCAAAAATTGTTTAGTCACCAGCGCACATAGTTGTGATTTGGTCCAGTGCACTGTAAGTTTAGCTCTTAAAAGGATTAGAGGAACTAACATGTTATCATTGTAAGGAGTTCATAGTGTCTGGTGTCATGTAATTCTCAGCATACAGTAGCTCCACTCAACTTCCTACTCACAACGGGTCTTTACAGCCTGGACTGAACGTGTGTGGCTATGTAGGACCTTTAACAAAGTTGTGGAGCCTTTGAGAGTCTAAAACATGTGGTTCTAATTTGTCTGACAATTTAATTTTTTCTCACATAGAGATTTTCCAGGCTTTTATTTCATAGTGGAAGCTGAGCTCATGATATTTGGCCTTGTAAAGCTGAGATTTGTACTTTATCTCCCTTTAATTTCCAGAAAATAATACTACTAAAAGATTTAATGCCTCTGTTCAATTTCAAGCTTTCCTCAGTATCATGTCGACCTCTCACTTGCTCTCCTAGTGATATCCCCTGGAGAACTTTTGGCCCCTGAGTTTCAACAACTCTCTTTCTGCCTCCTTTCCCAGGTGTAATCGTTGGTGTGATCTTGCGTTATGGCATTCATGTTCCTCGGGATGTTAACAATGCTAACCTGACCTGCCACGTCAATGCCAGCCCCGCCACTCTGCTGGTCAATGTCGGCGGCAAATTCTACGAGTACACTTTGAAAGGAGAGATCAGTGCCAACGGAGTGAACGACATGCAAGATAATGAGATGCTGCGCAAGGTACAGTGTATCGTGTTGCTTTATCACATTGAATTGTAATTTTTGATGGCGAGAAATTGTATAGATTATTTTTATGAACTGTTAAGGTTCTAGATCTTTCTACATCTTATTTACTAAACTACATACTTAGTTACTACAGAATTAACACAATCAGATGATTAAATTACTACACAACCAACATGGTTTTCATATTTTTTTTCAACATTTCATCGATAAACCAGTGAAATTATGCCAGCTGTTCAAACAACACTGTAGAAAATCAAAATTTTCACCTACATTTTTTTGGTAAGAGAAATTATACATTTCTGTGATGAATAATGAAAATAACGGTTAGCTTCAGCCTTTGTCATTCAATTGTGTTAACTATTTTGGTATTAGAAGGACGGAATCAAGTCAGCCAGTCCAAAGCTTGTGAAAGGGTTTGACAGCGCTGACAAAGTCTTATTTCTTAAAACAAAATTAATTGCAGGGGGCTGCCCTCTGAGAGTTAGTCAGTGGTCATGTGCTGGGGTGTGTTTCTACTCTGGACAGACTATTCTGTCTGCTAAATGGTTGCGATTACATGCTATATTCTTAAGGAAATCCTAACCACACAGCACAAACAAAAAGTGAGCTACACAGGTTGCACTTTTAAAGCCATAGCACCGCACGCTGGCGGTTGAGGAACGTTCATCACCATATTGTGTCATACTGTGATATTTTAATGTTGCACTGTTCCAAATTAGTGCAGCAGATGTTCCCCTTTTCCATCTTGTCATTTTACTATTACAGCACCTTTTTGTTGATTGTCCTGGATTCTACTTCACAGTGTCCCAAATGTGTCAGTTGTGATTAATGAATTAAATTTAAGTTGTTTTGCTGATAAAAAAAAAAAAAAAATCCTACAAATATCCATGAAATATCCAAACGACATTTATCTTTTGTTGTTTCATTCCTAAATCCTGAGATCTTTGTTGTGTGTATGTGTATGATTCAGGTGACCTTTGACCCTGAAGTGTTCTTCAATATTCTCCTACCTCCTATCATCTTTCATGCAGGCTACAGCTTGAAAAGGGTAATAACAACTAAATTGTGACTCATTATCTAGTTTAGGAAATATTTTTGACACATTCTTGTCTTACTATGAAATAATAATTGTTAATTGTTTTGTCTTTCAGAGACATTTTTTCCGTAACATGGGATCCATCCTGGCTTATGCCTTTCTGGGCACAGTAATATCTTGTTTTGTTATTGGGTAAGAATATTAATATTTGGCACGTTAACAAGACTTTCTATGCCACAACAGTACTCCTATGCATCAGTAACTGGTGTTAAAGTTTCCATGTTTGTGTTGATTGGCAAAATCCTGCTATTCCTCCTTCAGGTTGCTGATGTACGGCTGTGTGACGCTAATGAAGAAGGTGGGACAGCTGGCTGGAGACTTCTTCTTCACTGACTGTCTCTTCTTTGGAGCCATTGTCTCTGCCACAGACCCTGGTACGCATTCTAAAACTTCAAAGTTTTTTTTGCCTCCAGGTTATGCTAATTATAAACCTGTTTCACTGGTCGTAAGCGTTCTGCTCATACACTCAAACACCTCAAACTTCCGAAACTAAACACTGATTGAAATGCAGGAAGCTGCATAGAACATAAGTGTAACGATTTTGCTTTCACAAAACACTATAGACTGAGATAGAAACTGATCCATAGCTGGTTAAAAAGAAGTGAAAAAACTGGTAAAGGGTGAACTCTGAAAACACATAAATAGTTGAGTAAATACACTGAAAATGTTTTTGTAGTTTTAATCTTTTGGTTCTTCTGACAATTACATCTTTTCAGTGAAATGTTTTAATTACTTAAATTATGCTATTTCACCACTGACATATAAAATATAGTATTAGCATATAGTATAGACTTGGAACACAGCTCTCACCTGCTGTGATTATTTTGTTGACATGGAGGAAACACAGGAGCTGAGCTTGTTAGTCTTTGTTTCACAGTGACAGTCCTGGCTATCTTCAATGAGCTGCAGGTGGACGTGGACCTGTATGCGTTACTGTTTGGAGAGAGCGTGCTGAATGATGCCGTGGCCGTTGTTCTCTCCTCGTAAGTCTGTTTTCAAGTCGTAACACTCAAAGCATGTCTTCAAAATATTTGATAGAAAAGAAAAGGTGGAAGCAGTACTCGTCAGCTCCACAGTAAAGCATTGCTAAATGTGAACTAAAAACATTTTTTTTTTCTCCTTTGCGTGGAACTGTTGTAACCTCCACAGAATTGTAAATTTTAATAGCAGGCAGAGTGGAGGGGCCGGGCCCTACGGAGAGAGTCCGACCGGCCCATTGAACGGGTGCACTAAGTAGAGCATGGCATTGTGTGCCTTTGTGGTGCCTTGGGACAAACATGACAAATCGCCAGCCATTTGTTTTCAGACTGGGGCTTATTCAAGCAGAGATGCAGAACATTACATTATTTATTGTTTTCTTTTTTTTTTTGATTAAGTGTTTTTGATGTCGCGAGTCAGCTGAGAACATATTGCATTTACATTTTGAGGATACCGTGAGAGCCGAGGAGTCGGCACAATGCTAGGAATCCTGACAGACAAAATGGCTGGAGGTTTGTTTTGTGAGTGTGTGTGAGGGAGGGGTGCAAATGGAGAAGGTGGAATCTGATTACAGTCACACTTGGTTCAAGTAGCATCTAAATTTAATAATAAAGATCACATTTTATTAAAAAAAAAACACCTCAGCTAAATTGTTAAAATATTTTACATGTGCTTTCTTTGAGTCTAAAGCTATTTGAGCCAGGTTTAATGGGAAGGACGATGCTGTTCTTTTGAGTATGGCTTTATTTGGATAGTTCAGTATTGATTCTCAACCACACAAGGTTTTTCATAACAAAAATGAAACGGTCAATGAATGTTTTTAACCTGCTATTTCTGTCGTCATTCGTAAAAGCAGACATAAGTGACATAGGTCTTTTAGAATAAGTTACAGACTATGAAATATCTTTGTTAACCCTCACAAACAGAAATGTCGGTCTTAACAGTGAATTTGTCACTTTTTTTTTCTATTGTTAGCAATGACAAAAAAGTGAACCAAAACTACACCATGGTTTGGTTTGCGTTGGTTAACAGTTGATCCACCCCCCTGTGCAGGCTTGATGGAAACATGTGACCAGAAATCATGACCACACTAAAAACGTACCTCCATGTTTACAGTCCAAAGAATTGTCCGCCATATCGCTTCAGTGTAGACTTTAAACCAAAGCGCTTGGTTTTAACATTTTTAATATTAATACTGAACTATCAAAATAAAGTTTGACGCTCTTTTTGTTTCAACCTTTCAACCTCTGCATTACCCTGCTTTGTCCTTTCACTTTACATGAGTTGGAGATTTTACTGTGGCACCCAGAGACACGCCTGAAATACTTTCTAAATAGTGTCATTCCTGAGTAGACTTACTGTAGCGGTGGAATGTGCAATTGGGCAGAGCTGTTTGTCTGATAAGGCTAGTGTTTACAGTACATGTTAGTCAGCTACATTAGATTTTACAACTGAACGTGACATTTTCTTTGTGTGGGCTTCAACTTGTACAATTCTAACCATATAAACCTACTGCCAGCTGTTATTTTTATTGATGTGTGGCATGGTTTACACTCTGTCTGGGTAAGTGGTTGCCATTAAATGTTTGTATTTTATCTTTTGTCAGGTCAATAGTAGCATACCAGCCTCAAGGAGACAACACCCACACCTTTGAAGTCATGGCGATGTTCAAGTCTTTTGGGGTTTTCCTGGGGGTCTTCAGTGGCTCTTTTGCTCTGGGAGTGGCCACCGGAGTCGTCACCGCACTCATATCTTTTCTGTTATTTGACTCTCAATTTATATTAGCTCCTAAAAACCTATCTATCTCATGAATGTGATTCTATATTATTATTATTAGCTTGACTCAGTAAGAAAAATTAGATAAGTGTTCTTACGTTGTTACGTTATTCCAAAGCTGCCTCATTAGAAGCTGTTAGACAGTAGAGGAAACAAACCACTTCCAACAAACCATTTAATGGCAGATTAATTACTTCAAATTCAAGTTTTAGGAAAAATGTTTTCTCAGATGATTAAATCACTAAGTCAAAGTGTAATGTGAATTCATTTAGCAGTATCTGAGTATCTTGCTAAATTCCTTGACTGCTCTCTGTACGTGACCAAGTTCACCAAACTGAGGGATTTCCAGCTGCTGGAGACCGCTCTGTTCTTCCTCATGTCATGGAGCACGTTCCTGCTAGCTGAGGCTTGTGGTTTCACAGGTAACACACACATATCCGCATATCCACAGTCTGAAGGTAATGGTCATAGTATTGCCGTCTCATTATAAAGGATCACAATTTGATTAATTTAAAAGTTTTGATTAATACTTCAGGCTGTTTCCAGTTGGAGGACATGTGGTCATGTCAACTAGCTGAAGAGTTCTTTGGGAAGCAAAACTACAAGCATGAGTTTGCTAGTGCATCATAGTGTTAATAATGAGTGTGTGTTGATCATCCCTCTTCTGTGTGTTGCAGGTGTGGTGGCAGTGCTCTTCTGTGGAATCACTCAGGCCCACTACACCTTCAACAACCTGTCTCCTGACTCTCAGGACAGAACCAAGCAGGTCAGGCTCAGTCTACAACCACAGCACTGCTCACTCTGTACTTGTTGAATCGTCTTGAAAAGCAGAACTAGAATATTGTAAAAATACACAATCAGTTTAAATCCACATTGTATTATATTTTGATGTGTGTACAAGAGGAACTGAAGGTTTTGTGAGCTCCTTCGGGTGCAGAGTATTGCTGCACATAATGCGGGTTTAACAAGAAATGTTCGTAGGATGTCACCATGGCAACACTTTGTTGACGTGGACCGACGACATGAAGTAACTTAGCTGAATCCAGCCGTTTAGTGTTTTGACAATCTTAGTGAGAGAAAAAATGAATCTGAAATAAACACAAGAGGATGACATTCTTGTTCTATATTTAGCTTCTTTTATTTTATTCGCTTAAATCGATCAGCCACAATATTATGGCCACTGTCAGGAGAAGTGAATAACATTGACCATCTAGTGACAATACAATGTTCTGCTGGTAATCTTTTGTTCCTGGCATTCATGTGGATGTTACTTAGACATGTACCACCTAGACCAGACCAGGCACCCCCACCCCAAAGCAATGACACTCCTTGATGGCAGCAGCCATCCCCAGCAGGATGCAGCCTGACACAGACACACACGCAAAAACAGCACAAGGTGTTGACCTGGTCTCCAAATTCACTAAATCTCAAAGTGATCAAGTATCTGTGGGAAGATCCACAGAGGCCCCTCCCCTCAACCCATAGGACCCAAAGGTCCCCACTAACAACATTCTGTTGCCGGACACCACAGGAAGGTGGTCATAATGTTATGCCTGATCAGTGTATATCTTGAAAGGCTCTGAAAAAATTCTTGTCGTGAAAGTTGAATTAATGTTCAGAAGTGAAATGGTTTCATCATGTCTTGAATACTGAAGTGTGTTTTTTGAACGTGGAAAGTATGTAACTAATGAAACTGTCAGTTTACCTTACTGATGGCAAACACAGTGTATTAATATTTGATTATGAACCACCTTCACTGTCATCTAAAACTGTTCCTTTTCTCTTGCAGCTGTTTGAACTGTTAAATTTCCTGGCAGAGAACTTCATTTTCTCCTACATGGGACTGACTCTGTTCACCTTCCAGAACCACGTCTTTAATCCCATGTTCATTGTTGGAGCTTTTGTATCTTTTACACATGAACTGTCCTTCTAAGCTTCTGCTTGATTTGAGCAGTAGCTATGTCCACTCTCATGCCATACAGTGGACTGTCATACAGTGGACCATGACATGTGTGACGCAGTGTGAAGAGGCTTTGGTCGCTTTGCTTTTTGTTTTGTTGTTCTTCTTAACCTCGTTCCCACACAGGTAGCTGTGTTTCTGGGAAGAGCTGCTAACATCTACCCGCTCTCATTCCTTCTTAATCTGGGACGACGTAACAAGATCAGATCAAACTTCCAGCACATGATGATGTTTGCAGGTTAGTGGGGAACTTTAAAATGCATTGGTGTGCCCTGTGTAGATTAAATAATAACAAACACAGGCTTGTAATTAGATCACCTGATGCTTCCTTGTGTACAACTTTCTCTGTGTTGTGCTTGGTAGGCCTGCGGGGCGCGATGACCTTTGCCCTGTCCATCAGGGACACTGCCACATACGCTCGTCAGATGATGTTTTCCACCACTCTGCTAGTGGTCTTCTTCACTGTCTGGGTTTGTGGAGGAGGTACCACTCAGATGCTGTCCTGCCAGCGCATACGGTATGACACTCTTTCAAACCCATTCCAGGCTCAGACTGGATTAGTACTGTTTAGTTCTGACGCAAAGGAGGTTTGGATAACGTCAAGTGGATTGATTCTTCCTAATGCTCATCTCTGATTGTCTGAACTTAATGGTCCATGTGTTTAACTCATCTGGCTGCCATGGCACGTTAGAACTCAAGAATTATTGACTATAACCTTTTGCCCTGCTCTGGTTTAAGATCCCTCCTTTTGATCAAACCTTGCTGATCAGTACCTCGTAGAACTGGGAAAACGTGCTTTATAGCACAGTTCTGCAGCTGATTTACATGTGCTTTTTTGTTCTTCAACAGAGTGGGAGTGGACTCTGATCAAGACAACTCGGTAAGCGTGGCCTCTGGGAATTCATATTAAAATAATGTGATGACTGGAAAAAAAAGCCCAAGTGACTGTTCTCTGTCTGTGTCCAGATGAGTATCGCTGAAGGTTCAGAGAGAAGGAGCACCAAACAAGAAAGTGCCTGGCTTTTCAGAATTTGGTACAACTTCGACCACAAGTATCCTTTGCTGACAAGCAATTGGTTTTTATCAGCATCTCAGACATAATTCAATTTTCTTTATGCCCGTACTGCTAGTGGAATCAAACATATTGGAGTTTAGTGATGACTACTTTAGTTCACGTTAACAGGCAGCAGAGGGAGCCACGCTTATAGACTTAATGGCATAGTAGCTCATCTGTTGGCTCTTTAGTGTGAAGCTCGTTCAGTTTTATGCATTTTAAGTATTTTCTCTTTCCACTTTTCCCAGCTTTGATCAGGCATCCCCACACTTTGCAGCGGCCTTTCTGTTTGTTGTATCTAATATCAGCCTCTTTGTGCTTTTTTGTTTTTTTGTTTTTTGGATTTTACATAATATATCCTTGACTCAAGCCCCCTCTCCAGCTACCTGAAGCCCATCCTGACTCACAGCGGGCCCCCTCTCACAGCCACGCTGCCTCCCTGCTGCGGCCCCCTCGCCCGCTTCCTCACCAGCCCTCAGGCCTATGAGGTCAGACGCTGGTTAAAACAGGAGCTATTTTTACTGAACTGCGTTTGCTAAGTCTATATCCTGTATTAACAAATGGAAAAAGGTTATACTGATGAATAATGAAGCACTGAGGTTCATATTTAAACTGAAGATATAGCAGTGAAGAAAGTAATAATGAGCGAAAACAGTTTTATTCATAATGCGTGCGTGTATGACACCTTTCCTCTTCCCCCAGAATGAGTGCCAGCTGAAGGATGATGACTCTGACCTCATCCTGACAGACGGCGATATCAACCTGAGTTATGGTGACATTACTGTCAGTACAGATGCCACAGGTGCCCACACTACCAGCGGCTCAGCCTTTGCTGGCGCTGCCACCTGTGATGACTTGGACAGAGAGTTAGCATATGGAGACCATGAGCTGGTGATGAGGGGCACACGCCTGGTGCTGCCCATGGATGACTCAGAGCCGCCGTTCACAGACCCCCACCACCGCTTTCGGATGTGAAAATAGCCTCTCAGTGCAGACCCAGACAACCGTCCGACTCAAACTGACCCGAGCCATTGAGCAAAAGACCAGTACCTGACACTCCTTCTTTCACTCTTACACTTTCTTTCTTTGGATGTTGCACTTTTCCTCATTCCTCTTGCCTTTTTTTCCCCCCACCACATGTTGCATTTTCTCACTTCCTCTATAGGCAATTCACTGTCTCTACCTCATTGTCTCTTTCTGCTCATTTCCAAACCTCTCAGGCATCTGCCATTTCTGTAATATAGTCGTATTTATTTGCAGGGTTTTTTGGTCAGTTTTGCTTAGTTTGGCTTAAATTTGTGTTTTAATCACCTAACTGTAGCATTGCACAGAGGTCTAGCAGCATGTGTTAGTGTGTTACTGCAAATACCAGCCACTAGCTAATTTGTCGATGTACAGTATATACCAAGAGTACTATAACTTTGATATGCATGCATGAGGATGCTTGTTGTTTTCTTTGTATGGGAGGTCGAGGGCTTTTGTGATTCGGGTCTGACCTTGAATGTTGCTGCCTTCTCTCTGTGCATCAAGCTGACCCAGTGGACAACTTTACTGTACATTCGGTTACAATCAAGTGCCTGGGAATTGTAGTTTTAAGCATGGCAACCCAATACTGGATCAGCTCCGGGAAGCAGAGCCAATTGTGACTGGGCAGTCATTCAGACTTTTTCCTTTGTAAAAAAGAGAAAAAATAAATTAAAAACAAAACCGACACCTCTGTCCATAAGGTAGCAATATCCTCAGTGGGCATTTTCGGGCTGTCAGTTTGTGTTATTTGCTTGTAAATAGTGTTCAACAATGTGATGCAGTGTAACCTGGCAGTGAAAGTCGTGGATCTCTCCCAATGACCTTTGACTGTGACATAGAGAGAGACTTTACACCTTATTTTAGACGCTGATGTCGCTCACAGCAGAACGAAAGGGCTGTTGTTTTGAAAACGAGATCCAAATGAACTGAGAAAGCTTAGTGCCATTTCTGTCCTGCATTTTCAGCTTTTCTGAAAACTGAACGCAGACGACCTTAAAGTGTTTTGTATTGTTTTTTCAGCACAGCTTAAGAACTTTAAGCTGAATCACATTTTTCATATCCATTTGAAATGCACACATTTTCTATTGCAATTGTTACATGGAAGATTATGATCCATATTATCTTGTTAAAATAACTTTGAATTTGACACTAAAACAACTTACTACCATGTTATTAGGAAGCACACAAGGGATTTTGTGAGGACGACTTTGGCAAGTCAGAGACCTGATTGTCTCTCTGGACTGATTGTCTGCTTGTAGGAGGGCTGCAGTTGATGACTATTTTCAATATTCATTAATCAGATTTATAAATTAGTTGATTAATCATTTAATCTGTGAAATGTCAGACATACACAATACGCAAACGATTCCATGTTGAATATCTTGTTTTGTCTGATCAGGCACTGAAAACTGAAAGACATTCACAATGGACTAGAATTTATACAGTGAGTATTATACTATCATCTGCACAAGACAAGCCCACCTGTTACTGTTTTAATCAATCCGTCCCTGATATGACCAGATATTTACATTAGTACTGTGGCAGTTTTTCATTTGGAGAACTGCCCGAGTAGTTGTTTAAATGCTGGATGTTCCTATAGTTCTTGAGCTTTAATAGCTGGAAAGTTAAACGGGAGTTTAACAACACAAAGTCCTACAAAGACAGACTTTTAAAAGGGTTCCCGTCCCTAGATGTGTTACATTTAACTTATTTCAGTATATCAGTCTACACTGTAGAGGCTATTTTTGTGGGTGTACAAGAAGAACGGAAGATTTTGTGAGCTCCTTTGGGTGCAGAGTATAACAGCTGTCGATGCGGGTTTAACAGGAAGCGTTGATATGATGTCGTCCTGGCAACACTGTGTTGATGTGGACCGAAGCCAGAAAACATTTGGTGACTTAGCTGAACACAACAGTTTTGTGTTTTGGCATCTTGGTGAGCCAAAGAAAAAAAAAATAAGCTGGTCGTATGCAAAATGTATGCCGGAGGAGGACGATAGATTTAAAGAAAAAAAGTGAAATGAAGAGAGAGAAATGGATATGGGAGGATAGAAGTGTTTGATTGAGGGTTTGTGCGTTGGGGATGATACAGACGTGGAAGGATGAGCAGGCTTTCCACAGTTATCTTCTGCTGTGCAGGAACTTCTAAATTTAATGTGTTTTTTTTTTTTTGTTTTTTTTTTAATCAGGCATTCCTCTTGAGAAGACATTATTTACGGTATGATTTATGGTGTTCACTATTTTATATCTTGTGTTATTGAGCATTTTTTGCAGAAGGAGAATACAAGAATTTGCACTCATCTATTGAGCATGCTCAGACGTTTTATTGTTTTGCTTTGTGTTTTATCCAACAGCTGCTTTTATATTATTTACCTTATGATTCGGAAGGTTGTGGGACATTTAGCAAATTTGTGTCGGCTCAAATGAAAGGTGAATTAATGTTGTGTAGCAGCTGAGTTGGTTCGTTGAGTTACTTTGTAAAGACACGTGTCCACGTTGCAGTGGCAGTCGGAATAGTTCCTTTCATGGCATTGTTCCATCTTATCTTATTTGACCATTCAGGTACTTTGTGTGCGTGCGTGTTGGCAACAAGTCACTGTTTGAATGCTGTTGCCATGACGTCTACAGAGCATGAATCATCCATCCTCTGCTGGCTCTTTGGGGTAAAAAAAATAAGTAAAATATATACAAGCAGAAATGTGTACCACCGTTCTTAAACTGACACATTAAATGATGTGAAACCCGCAAAAGGAAAACTAGGTTTTGGTGTTTGCCTACTGCTCTGCCAGTATGTGTTCTGTCTCTGTTCACTGAATAGTGATTTGTGATAAGCTTTGATCATTGGAAATCTTGTCTGAAGTAGCTGACCAAAGAGGCCTGCTGTGCTCTGTGTTTTCAGACAGCCCACTCTATCTTTATACTCCAAATTCTCTGTGCGTGTGTGTTTTAGTGCCTGCAAGTGTACGTGTGTGTATGTGTGGATGTACTGTGTTTGAGTGTGATAGAGAAACACTGCATTCTCTCTCTCCCTCTGTGTTGCAGGTACTGACTGTTTACATCTGTGTAAATATACTCTCACCTGTTCATGTGCGTGCAATGGTCAATAAACAGAAGCCTGTGCTTTTGATTAAATTGGTCTCCTCATTTGGCTGGTGTGCTTCCCTGCTGGACGTCAGGCTTGTGTAAGAATGTAGCCGTTGAGCTCCAACAGAGATGAAGCCATCCTCAAGAAACAAGATTAGTGCCAGAGATGATTTTATTTGACTTTCATAAATCTGAGAAGGGATTTTCTCATAATGCCAAGAATAGTTTTATAATCTTGATAGCTTTGCAAGGATGGCAGGTAGCCCTAAGCTGCTGTCTATGAATTTCCAAATATTTCAGAGTGGGATAAAGTCATCTTCACACTGTCAGACCCTGATCAAATTAAAAGTGATGGCTTTTCCATTAGTAAGTGTCCAGGGCCAAAACGAGATGGTAGATATTCAATAAAATTGTAATGCCACACTAAATTGTTTTCTCAGACCTTTGTATTTCATTTTTGGATAGTTTTACACTCTCTGGGCTCTGTTAAGCTTTTCTTAACTCTTTCATAACTGCAGCCTGTTACAGTTCAAGGGGTCAGAGGTCGGCACTGCTTAATTTAAGGGGTCACAAGCATGCCATCTTAATATTGAAGATATTATGGTTTGTTGTCAGTTTGACTACGTTTACCAGTCTAAATGACAGTAACGTCACATCTCGTAAGTCTGGGTTGGAGGTTCTGGGGGTTTAGTTGAAAATAATGTGACTTCTTCTGATGCTGTATTTACTGACGGGATTACTGGAAAATAAAAAAATGACATACATCCTCATCTTCCCGTCTAAAAATCGCATCTGATTCTGGGTAATAATAAACTTTAATTCATCAGTCTTATGTCTAGGTCTAGGTGTCGATGATCAAATGAACCCAAAAACAGATGTGAAAAGGAGAGCTGTGCGAATGTGAAAAGTGGACCCTGCTCTGCCAGGGCTGATGGCATTGATTCTCTAAGGCTCGATTTGTGCCAGATATCAGGTATCGTGTTCCTAATATGGACACAACTCCCTCCAGTCTGCTCAAGAATGTCTGTATAGTGGAGCTACAGCTCAGGGAGGAAATGGCCATTTTAAATAGCCACTTAACTCAGGCTGGAGTCGAGCTCCCTCTCTCTTAAGCACACGGTGCTTTCCACCCATTCCCCAGCCCAAGTATTTTATGTTTTCGATAACAAATTTGACTGAAAACCTCACTGTAAATCATGGAATGAGAAGAGAAGGCGTTTCGTACTGTGCACCCTCTTTAACATTCAAATTTGATCCATTTAAGACAGAATGTGTAATGAATGTGCTGTGATGACCTGCCTTTGTTATCCAGCCTGCAGTGTCAATGAAAGAAGGATCTTCACAGACCAAACAAGTGGTGCCAAATAACACTCAGCTCATGTCACAACAGTTATGATGATCTTTGTAAAGCACATTAACATTCACATT
This sequence comes from Chelon auratus, assembly GCA_030220025.1. Taxonomy (NCBI): domain Eukaryota; kingdom Metazoa; phylum Chordata; class Actinopteri; order Mugiliformes; family Mugilidae; genus Chelon; species Chelon auratus. The sequence goes on along the minus strand of JASGAT010395302.1, from coordinate 18,075 downwards.
ATACTCACAGTAAACTGATGAGCTTGCAGTTAAGATCTTATATGGTTAAGAATGAACTTGTTATTGTAGTATAAATGAGTAATTGAGTGACCCTGACACGCTTAAACAAAACAGACATGAACTTCTGAACATAAAAATCCTCCCTGTGCAAAGAAATAGATCATCACTCCCATCTTCTCCTCAGGGTGAGATGTTTATTTCAGTGGATGGATGCACTTTGGATGTAGTTTAGAAGGTGATGCAAATCGCTGTTAAGTCTCAGTGACACAGCTGATTTTAAGAGCTGGCACGGGCCAATGTGTAGTATACCAGGAACACCTCGGAAGTGTTTAATCATCAGTTTGTAGCTGCAGTGGATTAACTCAAAGAGTAAGACTCGCAGGCTGCACGTATTTACTTTGGGTTAAGAATGAGTCATCTTGATGTTATTCCTCTATCCATTACCAAAGAAGGAGACGACTGAGGCCAACAGAAGTGGGACANNNNCAGCAAGGAATCACATTGCCATGGCCAGGGATTCCCGCAGAGCAGACACAAACCCTGACACAAACTTGTAAAGTCTCCGTGATCGCTGATGCAGGAAAATTACGACTTTATTTTCTTCTCGCCGCAAGTGCAGAGCCAGTGAGGACTTCACTAAGAGATCTTGTAAATTCCTGGTTGAGGTCATTGTTTATGAGCGCTTACAGAGGTTTGGCTCATGTCCTGTAGTTTTTTGTTTTTTTTTCCTACTCCCTCTGTCTTTTAAAGCAGCGTCGCCTGCGCAGATTTTACCTCTCGGCCAAACCCACCGGACGCACTGCTGGTGCAGAGTGAAAGGGGCTCATCTCATCAGTACGCTTTGCAGAGGTGAGTCCAGACCACAGCTATGGATTAAGAGACAGCTGTTTATTTGACTTGAGGTGATATAAAACAGTGAGAGCGACAGATGAAGTTTCTCAGGATGTCGTTTGGTCCATTTAAGACGAGTTATGTAAAATGCGTAATTGCAGCTTCTTCTATTTCTTTTTTTCTTTATCCGGAAGAGATTTCCGACATAATTTAGGCCAATTACGAAGAAGGCTCCGTGCAGACACAATATGTCAAATGTGTGACCGATTTCTTTGAATTAATCTGAACATTTTGCCCACGGTGGGTGTGCGCGCAACAGGTGATGGATTGTTTGGCACACCAGTCAACATCTCTGTGCTCCAGTCCCAGATGTTCATGAATGCGTAAAAAAACGTAGAACTTTTTAACAGTATTGATGTGCTAATAGAAATAATGCCTTATTTCTAAGTAAATTTGTTCTAAAGTACAGTTTTGAACTACGCACTTCACGTGAAAACAAGAACGAAAGAAAGAAAGGTCTAAATAATAACTGCCAAGAAACATTTCTTTACATCTGATCTTAATCGTCTTTATATTTGATATAAGAGGTGAACATTGTGTAAATCTGTAATTTTGTCTTTTATTTTTCATTTTATGAGGGAGAAATTCACTTAACTAGTTTGTACGTATTAAACTGTGACTAATATTCTGACCACCCCTCCCTCATACACTCTCTAATCCCACATGGATAGGACCCATAAGGAGGCTCTTCCCCTGCACAAACAGCAATAGCCTCAGGACTACTGTGCTGCTCTCACCAGATCTATCTTATGTATCAGATGGTTTGTCCAGTGCTGAGATGCTTTTGTCTGGATAATGAACAGCGCAGCCAAAGGGGACCGTGGGTTGTTTTAAACTGTTAAAACATACACTAGATTCCCATCCACTCCCTTCTGGTTTGGGAAGCTGCCAAACCAAATGCATGATGTCATTAAAGAGACCTGGAGATTACCGCTCTTTCACTGGCACGCTGGATACCCTTGTGGCTGAGGAATGACCTCACCATCCCTCAAAACAAACATAAACCTTCAACGTCACTAAGTAATAACCCACTTTCGACTTTGAAAAGGCCAATTTATTATTATTTTTTTTTCACAAGGGCCTTTTGCAGCTATTTATAAATCAGTTTTGAGACTGCGTTTCTCATGTCTTTAAAGTTTTTATGTAACACCAGCACAAAAGTGGTGCACAAATCCAACAGGACAGTTACAGATTATTCATTCACAAAGGCTGATATGTGGTGTGTAATTTAAATCACCCTTCAATGAGGCTGTTGTATGTCAGCGCCTGTGATATCGCCTAACCATCAGGCCAGCAGCAGGACATCTGGGGCCTTCTGTGCCAGCAGTTTAATGAGGCAGACACATGCTTTGGTGAAGAAGACAGTTTCATCATCTCTTTATTGTTGCTAATAAAGCAGAGAGAGAGCGAGAACGAGAGAGGGCGTGCTTGAGTGCATGTCGATGAAACACATGAAAAAGCGCTCTCGTCTTCCCTGCAAAAGACTCCTAAATAGGCAATGCTGCTTGTTTGTCTGCTGAGCGAGCTGAGTGGAGGAAGTATCTTCTCTGTGGATGCACGGCTGTCCTTATCTGCTCTTAAGCCACAGAGAAGTCTGAGCTGAATTGCACATCATTACTTTGCGAATAAAGGAGGAAGAGCTGAGGGGAAAAAAGCCAGTGTAAGACAGAATGGAAGAGACCGAGAGGGGGGTATGTTCATTGTGTGAGAAGAAAGCAGGGTGAATTTATTGGGTGGTGGAAAACGTAATCCAATCCTTTGCTTAAGTAAAATACCAACAAGGCAAATTTATTCCACCGCATGTATGCATTATGTTAAATAGTTATTATGTCCAGTGGCCCCTCTCAGAGTATTATTACAGATGCATTAATGTGCACTGAGCACTTTATTGTTGTAGCTGAAGCAAATTTGAACTGCTTTCCTGAGGCTAATCACATGTTATAAATTATGTTGTAACTAAAGCTGTCAGTGAAATCCAGCTGAGTAAAAAGGACATTAATACAAAAAGCACAAGCTCACTTTTACTTGGAGTAAAACGATTATGAGGACATGGGTTACGCAACTCAAGCTATTAAATGCTGTCTTCAGATCAGAGGTGAGAGGACAAAGGCAGTACAATAGAAAGAGACGAGTCTAACTGTATAAGTTTGACCTCGTGTCACAGAAACTGAAATCTTCAGTCAACCCCACAACTGAATGTATTCTTCTCTGTGAAGTGAAGTATAACTCCACACATCTGAGGAAAGAACTGACTTTCCTGTGTTCAGAGGCTTGAATCATGTGAGACCAGTGAGAGCTGAAGTGTTCACTGACCTACAGTGAAGGCTTTATCTATGCGTTACCAACACTCTGATCCGAGCCATGTTCCTTGTGCAGGGGTTTTACCGTGTTGATAGAGCTCCCCTTGTGGCCTTTTCTCCACACACGTTTGACCTCAGCGTGTCTGGGTCTCGCAGCCACGCCCTGACCTTGTCTCCGTGTTGTAATACAGCTCTCTGTGTGGAAGAGTGAGCAGCGTGCCTTGTCGCTGTGTTTTCTGTGCGTACATGGTGAGTCACTGTTCCCCTGATAGAGATAGCGTGGCTCAGTCCGTCTGCCCACTAACCAGATTTGGAGGATGACTACGAAGGGTCACGTCGAGCTCTCTCCGACATACGAGCTCTCTCCGACACATGGGCCAGGCTTTTGTTGCTGTTGGTAACAGCAGAATGAGAGCGGCTGTTTATTAAAGTCACCCTGAGCGATGTGCTCGCATTTATTCAGGAAGTACACGCTGAAAAACAGGAAGTCGGCTGTTTTCCAGCGCTGCCAAATGTCAAATTTACCATTTAGTGAGGTTTTGGGCGTGTAGCCAAGAGCCTGCACCTTAAAATTCATGATATTCATTGCATCTCATGATTAACTGAGTTTATGCACCCTATGTGAGGGGGCATTTATTGTCTGTTTCCAAGCACAACCATTAAGCCTTTATGCTCAGTTTTCCCAAAATACAATAACGTTAAATCATTCACATCGCCAGCTACATATTTAATCAGGATCCCAGTTGATATTTATAGTTTTGTTTGTTCTTCCAGATGATCAGGAGGTATTTATGTCCAGTAAAAAGTAGGGCTTTGCGGATGGCAGGTGGGGAGGAGAGGCACTGCATTCCAGTTTTATCGTCTATCAGGACAATGGTCCCTGGCTGGAGTTAACACGATTGCTGAAGATGAGACTATTAACATGTAGCACATGGTGTGAAACCAGATGTACTTTATATTAGTGCTCTCAGAACAAAGCTAAACAGGAAGACAAACAATAAACAAACATGTCCTGATAGCTAAAACTGATTTAACATTCTTTATTTAAACAGTGTTTGTTACAACGTAGTTTGGCAACATGTGCTGAATAAAAAGTGATCATGCATCACTGGATTAATGGTCATGTTGACATGAACCGTGAAACCACAATGTGCCTTTTCTTTCTAATAAATGGAATGGCACTTGAATGCACCATGAGAGCACTTGACCCTGACAAAGACAGGGCAATACGGCTCATTTTTCTGTAATTATCCTCATCATCATTTTTCTGTTCACCACTACCATCATCATTGTTCCTTCCTTCAGCTGTTAGGTTATAGAGAATTCCGCCGCACCTCTTTCTATGAAATATGAATGCTGTAAATGGAAGATAAGAGAGGACGAAAGAAGAGACGAGGGAGTAAAAGCGTCTGGTTAGAGATTAAAATATTTGTAAGAAGTAGAATCCAAAGTGAAGTCTGTAAATGAAGTGAAGAGGAAGAAGCGATTTCCTGATGTAACACTCAGCAGATCATCCGCTCCGGAGACTTTTGGAGGCCGGGAGCTGCGGCGCCTCCCTGCACATTAATTAGTCGTTGTGGGCTCAGAGTAATTGGTTGACAGATTATAAAAGGGGACAAACGTAATCTTGTGTTCTGTGGTAATGGACCAAATCAAATCTGTAATTACAACCAGATGCCCTTTAAACAGCTGAGCACAAACACACAGATGCACGAGCCTGCTCACTGTTTTGATTTGTTTTGTGTCATTTCCTTTTAAATGGAAAGCATTATAGCTCCCAACTTAGATCAGTGAATTTCCCATTCTCTGTCGACTCACATTCTCGCCATTCTGTGCGTAAGCTTGTTTGACTCTAAAAGCCCAAACAAATCACAGTAAAGTGCCATCTGTGATGCCGCTGCAGAGTAGATGGTAATGATAGTGTTCAAGACACTTTTGATCATTACTTGTTTTGCAGGAATTGTGCTATTTAAATGGGTTTAAAGCAGATTTAATCATTGTTTTTAGTGCAAATTACATGGAAAGTTGTTTCACTGCTCTAATAACATCATTTTAGGATGCAGCTTGGAGGTATTTTTAGGCAAAATATTTCCAAAAACTTTTTAATTAGCTAATTGCATGGTGGAGCAATTAGTAGCTTGGCTTCCTGGTTTTTCTCCCAGGAGGCAAGTGGACTTATCTGAGTTTTCTTCAAGGCATTTCACAACTCTGATAAATGACTGGATGAGAGTTTAGGATTTTATAGGAACATTTGACGTGACTATGATCTGGTAATTACCCAATAATAATAATCTGGAGAGTTTCTGGCAGCTAATGGCTCATCACATTCATCACTGAGTGGCCAAAACAACTGTGCAGGTTTATTCACAAGTCATTTTAAATTAAACTATTAAGTTCGTTCCCAAAATGGTTTGTGAGGCAGTATTTAGCTGTGTTCCCCCGAAGAAGAAATCTAGAGCTATGTATTTCCCCCATGTGAGGTAAGATTATCCTTTAAAGAGTTTTCCTACCGTTAGAGCATTTGTTTTTGGTGAGAGGATTGATGACTTCTTTCTGCTTTTCTATCAAGAATGCGTTGGGTGTTTCCTGTGGATTTCAAGGAAACATTCTCCCTTGAAATAATAATCAGCGAGAAGAATTGAACACTGACTTGCGTTCAAGAATTTCTGCCCTCTCTCAGTCTTTTTCAGCACTTATCTGGAAAATGTGAGTTGTCCACACACCATATCTACACACAGTTGTGACGCGTGTAGCTATGTAGCCGTAAGGAGAGCACCTTATGTAAGACTCCACCGCACTTTGTCTCTCCTCAGCTCAATCAGCGACATCAGCTCGCCTCTCCTGTGACTCATCCCTTCGAGCTACGACATTAAGTGATCCAACATGTCATCCATACGTTCTGAACAGTCTAACAAAACATTTTAGGTCGGGGCAGTGGGAGTATCTATTATCCCTCGCGACCATCGTTCAAAACCTTCAGGCTGTGTTTTCATTTTTTTTTTTTTTTTTTACCTTGTGATGTTAGAGCAGTGGAATCCCATTTGTATCACCTAATCTCTCCTCCCAGCATCATACTCTGGCTGTTCTCTAATACCCTAAAAAGGAATGGAGGGGTGAAGGTTGGATTTGTATGTGGGATTGGGGGTGTGTGTGGGTCACAGAGGGGTATATACAGGCCTCCATGACTTAAAGAGGCATAAGGTCTCTGGGTCTGACCCTCTGTGGATGCTACCGTCCTTGCATCGTATTACTTTTATCGTCTTCTCTGGCTGATTGGAATCAAACATGACTTTCTACAGACACTCAGGTAAAGTAGCACAGGATGCTTATTAAGAGTTTGAATATATAAATGCATATATACATATATAATGTTGATATGCTTTTGAAATATCAGTTCTTTAAGAGCTAAGAAAAACAAACCTGTTTTCTGAAAGTTTTTCACCATTATCCAGGTGCTGATGCGTTCAAATAGGCTCCCATGTAAAATGAATGGTGGAATTTCAACGGGCGGTTTTCCTACCTAAAATCTTTGAACTCTTTAATGTTTTTTGAATCCAACTGGTTTATTTTGAACCTCTGATCCAAACTGTTACTTGTACATTTACATGAAATGCAAACCACAGCGTTTTACTTGTCATAAACAGTTATTTTTAAATAAAACCCAAATTTAAGGGAATTTTGCATTTTCATCCTGTCATAATTTTTTATTTCTTTTTTTTTTATGCTTAAAGCTTAAAGCTTAAAAAACGGCAGCAGAGATAAAAACATTTCTTTTACGCTGATGACGTGAACAAGCAGGCAGCAAAGATTTTCTTGACTTCCTGTCTACGATTAAAATGTTCGCCTCTTCTGGTCGGGCACTGACTGTTCTTCCTTTTTACTCACTTTAGTGAATAGTTTCTTCAAGGTACATCTGTCAGAGTAATATAACACAATTCAACAGTTTGGTTACAACTGCCTAATAAACTGACAAGTGGGAGTCCTGCACTGACCCAGTTTACCAGCCTGAAATCTAAAATGCATAATAATTATATTGTTGGGCGGCACACTGGCGTGGTGGTTAGCACTGATGCCTCACAGGAAGAAGGTTCTTGGTTTGATTCCGTCTGGGGCCTTTCTGTGTGGAGTTTGCATGTTCTCCCTGTGTCTGTGTGGGTTCTCTCCGGGTACTCCAGCTTCCTCCCGCTGTCCAAAGACATGCTCATTAGGTTTGTTGGTGATTCAAAATTGGCTGTAGGTGTGAATGTGAGTGTGAATGGTTATCTGTCTCTTTGTGTTCTAACCCTGTGATAGACTGTACCCAGCCTCTCGCCCAGTGACAGCTGGGATAGGCTCTAGCCCCCCTGTGACCCTCCAGAGGACGAGCGGTTACAGAAAAATAAATGAGTGAATGAAATACATCGTATCATCATAAAAGGACATTTCTTACATTTGGAGCTCTGTTTCAGTTCTAGGTCTTTGGTGCAAGTTGACAGGTGTAAGATCAGTCTTTCCTGGAGTCTGCATGGCACTTTCTCAAAAACACGTTGTACTGCATGTTGACGTCAACATTGGGCTATATTAAGGGGGTCCTTTTTCAAGGAAGATCCAATCCATCCAATCTCTGACTCACCTCTCAAACTGGTCTCACTGTGACCTTTCTCACTAAAGAATAACTCCTCCCCAAAGGGACCACAGTGCTATACTCCTCATCCTCTGCAGCTGAGTGTCGGTGCATACCACGCCTGTTTGACAGGGGGCAGCTGTCACGGTGTTTGCAACAAAAGATTAAAGTATTGGGCATGGTTCAGCTGGAGCCACAATAGCTGCATAGTCCCTGTAGTCATCACTCCACATTGGTATCCTATGGAAGGTATTTTAAATACCAAGTCTAAAATAGCCCTCCGGGCTGTCTGGCCTCATACTTACTGTGTGTGTGATTTGACAAGGGTGACTGTGTTGGAGTGGGTGGGTTTTGCCTGGTCCATTGCCATGAAACGCTACATCGGTGTGAGCATAGGTGGAGAAGGTGTGTCATTGCTCAGTCAGTCCGGTCTTTATCCCTGGATAGCACCCAACTCCAAAATCTTTCCCATTTTTCCATCATCACACACGGGGGCACATACCAGGCTCATCTCTTTCACATGGCTGTTTAGCACTTAAATAGCTACAGTCCCCTTTGATAAATATTTTCCTTGTCCCTATGGTTACAAGATAAAATGCCATTCCTCCAATTGTCCCCTTGATTACTCTTGTTGAACCGACTGGATTAAAATGTTGTCTGTTGCACAGAATAAATCAATTTTTGCTTAAGTTCACACACTGTTCAGCTGACCTCCCTGGCGTCCCGCGTGTGAGAGAGAAACTTTCAAGTGATCTAGATCAAACTTAATACATCCACCCTCCATTTGGAGATTCCAGGAAACTACTCCCTCTGGACGTCGCCTGTGTTGGGAACGCAGGCAAGCTGATGAATGTAGAAGCGAGTCCAGTCAGTTTACAGTGGTTACACTTCTGTCTAATAAAAACGACGGGGCCAGAACACAGACAAAGGAGAGGGCTCAAGAGAGAGATCCTCGAGCTGGGGGATGAAGGGAATGAGCCAAAGAGTCTAAAAATGTGAGCTCAACTTTCCAGGGAGAGCTTGATAAAAAACAAAGTCTGGAGGCCAGAAAGCATGCAGACAACAATCAGACTTCTGTGGGCTGCTTTTAAACCTCACTCACACTTCTGTCATCTGTTAGGTATGCTGCTCTTAGAGTCACATCACAGCGTTTGTTAATGGGATAGGCACAGTAAAAGATAAATCCATGCAACTATTGCACATTTAATCCTATTATTTTAAGGTTTAGATTATCAGATACACGGAAACTGACTTGAGCATCATTGTGCTGTTCACAAATCTTGAATCTAAAATCATTATATGTGGGATTTATTGTATCCTATTTTCAGGTTCTCTAAGAGTATTGTTGCTGAATTGGCTCTCCCAGCTTTGTGGCATTTTTTCAGTCATTTTTCAGTCAGTCTCAGATGTGTTGGACAAGGCAACACTGTCCCCATCTGGCGTTTCAAGGGAACACCCGGGCCACCTCGTGACGCTCTCTCCTCTCACGTCTCCACAGGTCCCAGGAGTTATCTTTCCTCCACCATGACTGACCGCTTCGACTGCTACTACTGCCGCGACAACCTGCACGGGAAGAAGTACGTGAAGAAGGACGAGAAGCACGTGTGCACCAAGTGCTTCGATAAGCTCTGCGCCAACACCTGCGCCGAGTGCAAGCGCCCCATTGGTGCTGACTCCAAGGTGAAAATACAGAGTGCAGATTCCAGAGGAGTACATTGACATAAATAATTTAATTTCCTTATTAATGAAACATGAAGCTGCAGTTTTTAAAAAGGAGATTTTATGGATGAACAGTTTGTAGTTTTGTCATCTGCTCATCGGCCCCTTTAACAGCAAACACATGCACAAGCGTACTGTATGTGGTAAAAATATTAGCTTTGTTCTGTTAAAGTTTCCGTCCCAGTAAGCCATGGCAATGTGACAGTGCCTACTTTGAATTTTAAAGTCTGCCCTAAAGATGTTTTGAGTTAACACAAACACAGTGTGTTCTGAGTGCTCTCAGGCTTTCGCCGGAGGTCTATCTGTCATCCAGCACGGGTCTCTGCCTCCAAAACACTCTCACCGCTCAGTCACAGGCAGTTAAATTTGAGAAAAGATGTCATTACCACTAATGGGGCTTTAATACTTTACAATACATTTCCACCACCTACGTCCTCTGACTCCTTCATGGCTCACCTCATCTCCACCTTAATGCTTCCTGCGTGGACCAGTTCTGTGTCCTGGCCCTGAGCCTCAGCCCACACATGATCAGTAAACAAACTGCACTTTAATGTGGTCTGCATGAGGACACCTCTGCTCACCCCTTGCTTTCAACCCTTTTTTTTTCTGTTCAGGAGCTGCACCATAAGAACCGCTACTGGCATGAGGACTGTTTCCGCTGTGCCAAGTGCTACAAGTCACTGGCCGGTGAGCCGTTCAGCGCTCGGGATGATGGCAAGATAATGTGCGGCAAGTGTGGTTCCCGGGAGGATGGAAACCGGTGCCAGGGTTGCTACAAGGTGGTCATGCCAGGTCAGTTTGCTGTCTTGATGACAGTTTTCCTTGAGTTGCTTCTTATGGCAAATGACATGGTTCAACACAAGCAAATAATTTTGTGCCAAAGAGCATTTTCTAAAAACACATATTACTGTATATGCAAGTTAATAAAAAAAACCAATATGATAATGTTGGAAAAATGTTCAGTACAATAGACTGTTATTCTGTATATTAGGATCCCAGAATGTGGAGTACAAGAACAAGGTGTGGCATGAGGAATGCTTCACCTGCATTGAATGCAAGAAGCCAATCGGCACACAGAGTTTCCTGACCAAGGGAGATGACTTCTACTGTCCTCCGTGCCATGACAAGAAGTTTGCCAAGAAATGCTTCCACTGCAAGCAGGTACAAGCACTGATGCTATCGCTGTGTGTCTTTTGTGAGGATTTTTGGCTGCTACTCAGGTTTGTCGTTTTAGTTTGACTTATCGATCACACCATCTCCATGCTCCTCTCAGCCCATCAGCTCTGGAGGGATCAGCTACCAGGACCAGCCCTGGCACTCCGAGTGCTTTGTGTGCAACACCTGCCGTAAACCTCTGGCAGGAGCTCGCTTCACTTCCCATGAGAACAACATCTACTGCGTGGACTGCTACAAGACCGATGTGGCCAAGAAGTGCCACGGCTGCAAGAACCCAATCACAGGTCAGGGCAGCATCAACACATGTTTTTTGTTTTCATGAACTGAGCTGCAAATACGCACTGGGATTGACTTGAAGGGTCGAACTGGTTGTTTCTGCACAATCATGATGGCGGCAGACCGACAGTAGAAAAGGAGATGGCAGGGTTTCCACTGGCAGGTGACTCATAATGCATGATGATGCAATATTGCATTTGAAGGAAGAGTTGGAAGTTTATGATGTATATCGAGACAGAGACAACAGAAAAGGTAGATCGTCTGGCAAAAGCTTCCTGACAGAAAAACTACACTATATCCAGTAACTTGGTATTTATTACATCGTTAAAAGGACATTCATTCAGATATTGAATTTGTAGCATTTCTATTATTTTCAATCAACTGCCAGCATAATATACAATGTGGGGTATTAAGTCTCAAGAGAATTCCCATCTTGTGTAACTACAACCATGTTATCTGTGTTATTTTATACTTTGGTTGACAAAAATCCTGAAATGTAAATGCATGTCCAGTGTAGCATTTTATAATTTTAGTGCTGCAGTGGATCCCAGCATACCAGGCATGTCTGCACACTAAGATGTTGTTCTTTAAATATGCCCGTTTTTACATTAAGTTCTCAGTCTTTATCATCTAAAACAAAACCGGGAATGTTTTAAAGAACAGTTTTGTTGACAGATGTTCCCCTTTCTGTGCAGGATTTGGCCACGGCACCAATGTGGTGAACTACGAGGGCTACTCCTGGCATGAATATTGCTTCAACTGCAAGAAGTGCTCCCTCTCGCTGGCCAACAAGCGCTTTGTCATCAACGGAGATCACATCTACTGCCCCGACTGCGCTAAGAAGCTGTAAGTTGCAGCTGTGCAGGGGATCATTGTTTAAAGTGGACTTACACCAAAACTGACTTGAAGCACTGTTACTCTGAAAAAGTAGATGTTGAAGCTCAAAGTAACACGGCAACTCGGAACAAAAACACCAACAGTCAATTTTGGTGAAAGTTCTCTTTAAAAGATTGAGACTTGAGGTTGTTTTACCTAAATATGCTTTTATTCATTAATCTGCATATACATCAGTGCATCTTGTTTCGGTATCGGTGGTTGGATACTAACATGGTAGCAGAGTTTCTGATGTAATCCAGGATTCTGTAGAGCCGTAAGTCTTGTTAGTGCCTTACTGGAATCTTTTTGAGAACAAAAAAAAATAAAAATGCTTTTTCATGCCTGCTGCTACATACATACTCATACATACCAGCTTTGATTAGTAATCTCTTACATCTCTGAATGTTTGAATGGATTATGAAAATTTCATAACAGTTTAGCATGAAATTTCAAATACGAATTAGGATTTGAGAGTGACGCTGTAAACTCTTCATGTATTCAAAATTTTGAGTGAAGTTGAACGGAATAAACAGAAGTGAAATGAAGCCAGTTTTTTCTTTATTTCTTGCAGCAAGAAATTAAATCATTGCAAAGGATTATTTTTTGCAAGACTTTATTGTTTTAACAGTTTGTATCCTCTCAGTACACTTTAGATATATTTACAGTACAAATTTTATTTGTGGACAAGGTTAGTAAATCCTCCAGAGAAATATTCATATTCACAAAGCTGCCCTTGTTGGGCAGACTGATTGTCGAGGCCGAGGTAAGGACAAGCTTTCTCAGTTGACTGTGATACAGTAAAAATACTAAAGATCAATCTAAGGCACCGTTCTATCCTATCATTATAGATGACAATGAGGACTAAGAGCTGTCAGCTCTCTATGCAAGCCCTCATAGATGCAGCAGGACCTGGAATAGACAATATCTGTTCAAGCAGCAACTACAACAGCCCCCAAAACAGGTGATACTTATGAGAGGAAAGTGTGCGGGGGGTGGTTGGATACAAGTGAGTTTTGTATTATGAATGAAACTCCTAAAACATCTGGTTGAGAACAAATCACAGAACCACAGAGAAACTACTTCCTGATATATCACAAACTGCTCTCCAAGGAGTCTGAACAATAAAGCTACTCCTCTGAAGCCATTCTTTAAACATAGCAAGTAATTTGTGACAGTGCAGGGTCTCATATTTCCTAGATGAATAATGTATGAAAGCTAAAAGCTAACAGCTCAGAGACACTGTAAATAATGCAGGACGGTTTATGGAGTCTGTTACATTCTTCCAGCTTATTAATCAAAGCTAACATCTGAAAGCCCAGAGTCTTTATGCACAGGGAGATTTTAGTAAGCCAGCAGAGGACAAGGCAAAAATTAAGGTCCACAAACCTAGTTTGCTTGAAATAGCCAAGCAAAGGGAATTTCAAGATTTCATGAAAAATCAAGAGCAAAAGCAAAAGCCTGACCCCTGCCATATTTTGTTTGGTGGGTGCACCCTCTTCAGTAGAACAGTTGAAACCTGAGTTGATGTGCCAACCCTTACATTTCAACCACATCTTTTGACATAATATAAAACATATTTTGATGACAGTAACGCTCTGTGAGGCACAGGCATGACTCGCATCATGGGTCAGACGTGTTGACTGCTATGGCTGTGTCATAACAATGTCAACTTGTTTAGTCTGTGAGGCAATAATCAAAATGAGGGCATGCAGATACACACAGTTACACATATTATAATCTTGGGAAACGTATAGCAGATCCCCACTTGGCCTCTTATTTTGCAGAGCTCATGTGGAAGAGGGCTTTATGTAAATTTTGGGTTTCAAGGCTGCCCACACCTAACCTGACTACCCCGTCACAGGGCACGAGTCAAACTGAAACATAACAGTCACGTACACAGACACATCAATTATCCACATCCTGAGCCACTCCATCTTAAACATGGCTTCATTTGCCTAATACTGATTATATACACAATACAATAACACTTAAATATATGTAGAAATGTATTTTCATATATAAACAAACAGACAAAGTTTATACTATAAAAACAGTTCAATTGAATTTTGTCGGATGCAGCAGCTAGTGCGATGGGAATTTTCAAAGGTTAGTGGGAAAAAGTTGAGTTAAAAGGACAAAACCACACCGACTGAAGAATGGATGACAAAGTGTGCACTGGTGTTTCAGTTCAGATTATATCATTGAAAACCTGATTTCTAGTTTCAGCAAACGTGAACTCTGAATAGTGAGACAGAACAGTCAAGATTTCAAGTTCAGTAACAAAAACGTCTTCAGAAGCAGCTGTGAATGAAGCTACAGATTTCACCTGTGCATTAGGTTAGTATGATACAGGTTATTCAAACAGTTGGAGAGATGAGACTAAAAATGAATCCAACTCAAACTCTCATGTAAATTACAATGACGCTAGTAAACATAAATTCTATATACATGTGTACAACAAAAGCCTAAACTGACCCCAAATCAACACACTGCTGAAACGTCACTACAGTTTCGACATGTATCTCAACTTTCTTCACCTTCAAATGTAACTGTTGTGCTCCTGGAGCCCCCTAGCGGCCAAAGATAGAAACAACTAAGGGAAATGAAATATGGGGCTTAAAGGAAAAGTCAAAGACTGTGAAGCAGGGCCCACCTCCATGTATAAGCACATGATGGGAGACAGCCAAACTGTGCGTGTATGAGCTTCAGCTCACAATTTTGCATATTCATACTTAAAAATATGAGTTTCGGGGGGAAAAAGGTAAGGCCATATTGCTGGGTGCTGCAAAAAAACAGCCAGTCAAGTAAATTTAGATGAACCATACGCAAAACCTAGGACGCTATCTCCACCCAGACCCCGCCAAATCTGAATCTATCAGCGTTTCTCCTATTAATTCACAATGTATTTCACACAGCCTCGTGTACACATGTGCTGGAATATTCTCATTCAAGAGAAAAAGAGACTAAACATATGATAACAATAATTACAATAACAAAGAAGCCAAAATTAATAAATTACAATGCACCCCTGACAAAGACACAACTTTTAAAAAACGGCATCAAAATTGGACACAGCATTGAAAAAAACAAAAAACAAACAAAAAAAAAACTGTAGTCACAACAGGCAGAGAAAATAGACCTGGAACAAGCATGCTGAAGGAATCTTCAAAATTTCCCTGAAGCATAACATTTAATAACATATAATTTGAATATTTTTGTTTCCTCATCAAGTAGGGTGCAAATGTAGCACTTGGGGTGGTCTTTTGCTATCATCTTGAGCTCCTCCGTCTGGAAGAAGAGGACAGGGAGAAAGGAGGACGAAGCCATTTGGAACTGATCGAGGATTTGTTTTTAAGGAACTCAGCTGGACAGGATCATTAGGAGTGCAACACTAAGAGGCTTCTCCATAACGGCTTCAGCATCAAATCTCTACAGAGAGACAAGATTAAAAGTTACAATCTATCATGAAGGTATACACATTGAGGATCTGTATAACTGACAGCTCACCTGACATGGCTTCTATGGGTTGATTTGAGGAATGCAGGGTGTTGATGGGGGTTCCCTTGTCCTCAAAGGCTACCCTGGTCCCATCAGAGCTCCCGTCACAGTTGATCAAGACCTGGTTACAGTCCTCTGCCTCGATGAGGGGTCTAGTCTTGGAGTGGACGTTGAGGTCAATGAGTTCTTCAAAGCTCCACTGGCTGGACTTACCGTTGAGACCTGAGACCACCCCCACCTTAGTGGAGTCCTGTTCATTCAGAAACTCAGATCCCTCGACAAGGCGGCCTTTAGGGACCGGACTGGAGACGGGGAGGAAAGAGTTAGTGGGAGGGGGTTAGGAAAGTGACTTGGGAACAAAAAAACAAAACACTATTGTATATATTACGTATATTTAAAATATTTTTAACATAGTTTTCTAAACTGCTGGGCATTAATAGAAGCATTAGTATTTTATTATACATTTTAGGAGACATGACAAATGAACACGCTGCTGCTAGTATTTGGTATTTTACACACAAACTAACAGCAGTGATTGTTTAGATATGAGAAAGAAATCTTTTCTGATCAACAGTGGTACAGCAGTACTCAGGTGTCACACTTTTCTTTACAATATTTCCAGCAGTTTAACCACAATGTGAAGAGTTTCTATATCTACAGTTTAGTCATACCTCACTGCCTCAGTCTCGTCTGTGCTTATGCCGTTGTTCTCCTTGTCATCCGCCTCAGATTTTCCATTAACACTGCCCAGGGGCTCCACTCGTTGTGCTGCAAGATCACCACTAGACAGAGCACACTCATCTTTGTCGTTCTCCATGGAAGTGTCATCTGTATCGGCTACGGCATCAAAGGAAGAGACTCAGTGAATTATGTAAATTCACACAAACCAGCTTTTTATTTAAAGCATATGCAAACACACACAAAACTGAGCAGTACTATCATCACTCTCAGCAACAAAATACCAAATTCAAAAATGACACAAATGTCACTGCACTATGATATCCAGAAGGTGCTATCAAATGGAAGGTTGCATAACACTTACTTTTGGTTTCAAAGTTGATCTGGTCCTCTCCTTCATCTCCATTGTCCTCGTCTTCCCCCTTATCGTCATCTCTCTGCACAGACATGATCAAGATGTTAACCAACACTCAGTGTAGAACAGATACTCCAAACACTGAGGTGTATCAGCTCACCTTTAAGTCACTTTGGTCCCCTTTTCTTGTTCTCTTCATTATTTCTTCAATTCTCTGAAATGGAAAAGTTTGTTTTTTGTAAGTATTTACAATTCCATTATGGTCAAGATGCTTGATAATAAAACACTCATCTAATACTGGTTAAATGAATGTTAAAAATCAGTGTAAGCAGATAATGACATTTTCATCCATTCATCATACCTTCTTCCTCTCCATACGTTCTTGCTGGTTCTGCTGCATAATGCGGTCTCTCTCCTGACGGACTCTCTCCGCTTCCTCCAGGGCCTTGGCCTCAGCCTCTTCCCGCTCCTTCTGGAGCTCTGCCTGTTTTTGTGCTTCTTCTTCTGCCAGTCTCACCTTTTCCTCCTCTGCCAGGCGGGCTTCTTCTTCTTCTATAATTTTTCTCTCCTCTGCAAGCTTCTTCTCCTCCTCCAGGCGTTTCAGTCGAGCCTCCTCTGCTAAACGCTCCTCTTCTTCTTTTCTCACTCTGAGTCAATCAAGAAAAAGTTCTTCAACAACTAAGGTAATTTCTACTGGGGAGCAGTGTGAATATTTTTAGTCCTAAAGCCTCATTAACTGGAAGAACGTGGATTGTACTTTTTATGCCAATAAAATATGACCAGATTCACTACTTCTCAAACTCTATGCTTGGTTTTACCTGCTACTACTACTTACTTCTCCTCTTCCTCTCTCTGTATCCGAAGCTGCTCCTCTTTCTCCTTCTGCTCTCGCATCAGTCTGCGGTTTTCCGCCAGGATCTTAGCTGCTTCAGCAGCTGAGTTAGTGCCTGACGTGGCCTTTGAGTCTGTCCGATGGGAAGAAAGAAGATAAGTTTAGGACTTGTTGTCCATTAGGGCCCGTATGTGCTGACCTGAGAGCACATCTGAGCCTCCTTGGGAGAACTGAGGATGAGTGAGAGGAGAGAAGCCCTTATTGGTGGAAAAGACTGACCGTGACAGAGAAAGATAGAAGCAGAAGACAAGGGAGAACATGGCCTGATACAGTTGTGTAACTTTCACATGATCGTCTCTGTGCTCTTTGAGAGTACTTTATCCTCCTTGAGAATTCCCATACTGTACAGCACATAGCATTGGAGAAAAGAAATACATTTGTCTGGCTGGAAAGTATTAGGCTATGGTAAGAAAATGAACAAACAGGACAGTTAAATAGATTCTGAACATTTTCATACAGTTCTTAACACAAATGTGCAAACACAAATTGCAGCTTTGTTGTTTTTTCCACACATTTCTAATGCACAGAGGAAAACTTTATTTTCCTGCTTCCACGTAGTATTAACCTAGCCTGGTTGTCACCATCCTATGTTTCCGCCCAAAATTTGATTATGGTCTGCCACGGAGTCTGGCCAAATTGCCCTTCTGCGGTTTGCGTGTAACCTCGCGGTCTTAGCCAATCAGCGAACAGTTGAGTGATGACGCGACACTCGCATGCCGAGTTGCTTGTAGTCCAGCCAGCGAAGCTTGTAGTTCAACAGAATAGCAACAATGGCGACGGAGGAAGAGACGCTAGAAGCCATCCGCGAAGT